>JAJIBD010032182.1:0-45495 GCA_021461705.1 Cryptotis parvus
CCCTGTTTTATTTGATATGCCAAATACCAGTAACAATTATATTAGTTCATTCCCATGACCTAATATAATGGTTTGAGGCTCTTTATGTTCCTGGAGCGATAGATGCCCTTTGGGCTCTACTAGCATGAGACAGGACATATGGAGATATTACTGGTGCCCGCTCTAGCAAATAGATGATCAACGGGAGGATAGTGATAGTGATAGTGATAGTGACTCGCCCATTGCACGAGTAGGACATTTCTTCGTATCCTCTTTTATTTCTTGAAACAATGTTTTTTAGTTTTCTTTTGTACAGGTACTTTACATTTTTTAGTTAAACTAATTCCTAGGTATTTGATTTTCTGTGGCACAATTGTCAATGGGATCATTTTTCTTAATATCCCTTTCTTCTCTTTCATTATTTGTATATAGGAAAGCCATTGACTTTTGGGTATTGATTTTGTACTCTGCCATTCTACTATAGGTATCTATTGTTTCTAGGAGCTTTTTTGGTAGAGTGTTTAGGATTTTCTAGGTATAATATGTTATGTGCAAATAGTGATAGCTTGACTTCTTCCTTGCCTATCTGGATGCCCTTAGTTTCTATTTCTTCCCTGATTGTTATGGCAAGTACTTCCAGTACTATGTTGAATAGAAGTGGTGAGAGTGTGCATCCTGTCTTGTCCCCGATCTTAGGGGAAGGTTTTCATTTTTGCCCCAGTGAGAATGATGCTCGCTGTTGGCGTTTGGTAGATGGCTTTGACTATATTGAGGAAGGTTCCTATTTTATGGAGAGTTTTTATCATGAATGGGCCAACACTCAATTTTTAAATTTTGCTGTAAAACTATATTAATTAAGAGTGTGGTACTAGAACAATTACAGAGTCATCCACCAATGGAATGGAATGAGAGCCCAGAGACAGATTCTCAGATGGACAAGTAATACAACAGAAGAGCAAAGAGTGGAACAAGGAAAGCCTCTTCAACAAATGGTGCTGGGAAAACTCATCAGTCACATTTAAAAATGAATTTTACACTCTTACATTCTGCACAAAGTGAATTCACACTCTCACATCATGCACAAAAGTCAATTCAAAATGGATTAAAGACCTTGATATTAGACCTGAATCCATAAGTTAACAGTGAGAAAAATAGGAAGAAGCCTTCATAACATTGAATCTAGTAGCAGCTTCCAGTGATTCAGTATCACTGAGTAAGCTAACAAATGGGATTAAGAAGTTTCTGCACTGCAAAGGAAAGAGTCATCAGGAGTAAAAAAGGCACTCCACATACTGGCAGGAAACATTTGCCCATCACTTACCTAACAAAAGATTTAATATCCAAGATGTATAAGACTTGTGAAATTTAAACAACAACAACAACAACAAAAACAACAACAACACCCCACCCAAAAATGAGAAGAGATGGACAGAATGAAAAAATACAGTGCGTCACTTGTTACCTAGGAAATGCAAATAAAAACATTCACCTCCGGGGCTGGAGCGACAGCATAGGGACTGACCTGGTTCTATCCCCTGGCATCCCTTACGGTTCTGCGAGCACTGCCAAGAGTAGTTCCTGAGTGCAGAGCCAGGAGTAACCCCTGAGCATTGCTGTGACTCAAAAAGCCAAAAAAAAAAAAAAAAGATTCACCTAAAAGCTGTAAGACTGTCAGATATTAAAAAAAAACAAAAACAACCAGATTTTTGTGTGAATGTGGGTACAAAGGAACCTTTCATCCACTGCTGGTAGGAATGTCTGTTCAACTTTTTTGTAGACAGTATGGACACTTAAAAACAAAAACCCAACACTAAACAAATAACCCAACAAGAATTGGGTTTCCTTTTGACCAGCAATTAATTCTACTCTTTGGCATCTACCTCAAATGTACAAAAACTATTCAGCAAAAACATCATTCTTAGTTATTCATTGTAGCATTACTCACAATAGCCCAAATCTGTAAAACCACTGATGACTGGATAAAGAAGCTAGGATTTGTGTGTGTGTGTGTGTGTGTGTGTGTGTGTGTGCACACAACACACAAATCTGCATACATATTCTCAGCTATGAGAAAAGACGAAATCCTGCAATTTGCTCCGATGTTTATGGAACTGGAGGAGATGAGTGCTGAGTTATATCTCCTGGAAAGAGGACAGATACAGAATGATCTCTCTTACAATATGAACTACAAAGAGGCATAGTAAGTAATAACAAGTGTCTAAAAGCAATAGAATCTGTGAAGTATTCTGCAGAATTGAGCTTACCATAGTGAGGGAGACACAGTGGGGATGGCTAAAGCAATAGTTTGTAAACTATTCTATAGAACTGAGCTTACTATGGTGGTGAGATGGGGTTGAAGAGGTTTGAGATGAAGGGGACCCCGAGGCAGTGGTGGAAGAAAATGGACACTGTTGGCATGTGTTATGTTGGATTATTGTATACATGAAACACGGTCATTGAAAGTGTTGTAAATCATAACGACAAAAATGAATTAAAAATAATTAAAGGATCATTTTCACTCTTTCCAAAATGAAATGTCTGGGAGCAGATTTTGAAGAACGTTCTTACAGACAGGCATATATAATGCTCAGATGTGGGGAGACAGAAATGCCCATTTCTGATAATCAAGGTCTGCCATTGGCTATACATGAGTGAGTTTGGGAATTTACAATATCATTCTCTTTGGACCATTGCTTGATCAGCAAAATGAGGTTGATAAGTTGTCACTTATTTTGGTTTCTATTTCTTATCACTACTTAGTATTGATTACTCAAAGGCAGAGCTAACAAAGACTACTAGCGAAACAAAAATTTAAAGAAAAAAAGGAAAACATTTAATAACTGATAAAATTTTTGATGTTGTAATCATGAAAAAAATGTAATCATGAAAAAAAAAACTTTAGTCTGGAGGAGTAGCACAGGGTATTAGAATGTTTTTCTTGTAAGCATAAGATTGCAAGATCAAATTCCTTGTGTACTACACATGCTGAGTGCAGTCTGGGTAGCTCTGCTATTTGAGCCTGGAGCTTTGATTCCTGATGTCATAGTGCTTTCTGGCCATATAGAGCCAGGTTTGTATAAGCACCACAAAAGGAGTATGACCCTGGCAAGCACCGCAACTGAGAGGATGTGAGTGACCATGGTCATGAAGTGCGACCTCCTGGCAAATATGTTTGAGATCTGCAGTGACCCCCTGAAAGCATGACAACCGTAATTTTGTACTTCAGCTAAAAGTGAGGTCTCCAGTGAGCATGTGAAAGCATCACAACTAAAGGAGTGCAAATTTTAGTAGCACAGCCAATGTGAACACTGCCATGTTATAATCTGGTGAGCTCCCAAATGTGTGAACAGTATAACGTGGGTATGTGTGTAGCTTCCAGTTACTCCTGACAGTGCTCGGGGGAACTGATGGGATGCTGGGGATCAAAAATAGGTTGGCCATGTGCAAGACAATTGCCCTATTATTGAATGCTCTACTATCTATTGTTCTGATCCCAAGAACTTGAAATTCTTCATGAGTATTATTGCAATCACGTTGATAATCATATACTCTTTAAAACACAGAATCATAATTTGGCGGTTTTGAACTGTCTGTCTGTTTGTCTGTCTGTCTATCTCTGTTTGTCTGTCTATCTATTTATCTATAATCTATCTATTGCTTTTTGGGTCACACCCAGCAAACACAGATTGATAAATTTGGTGGTTTAGAACTGTCTATTGCTTTTTTGGGTCACACCCAGCAATGCTCAGGGGTTACTCCTGGCAGAGCTCAGGGGACCATATGGATGCTGAAGATTGAACCTGAGTCAGCTATGTTCAAGGCAAACACCCTGCCTTGAACTTTTGCTGTGATTTTTGCTGTGAATTCCTTGAATTTTTGCTGTGCTATTGCTCCGGCCTCAGATTTGAACTGTTTTAGTAATAGTAAAATGAGAGAGTTTTTATAAAGCAGTGGGGTTGGATATTTAGAGGAAAGTTTAGAGTTCTGGAAAGTAACTTGAAAGTCTTAGTAGAAGAGGGTTTTGTTTCTTTGGTGTTAAACTACCTTTGTATTTTCTCTATGGAAAAATTGATTTCATACCTCTCTGTGGCAAGGATATTTTACAACCAATTTTGGTCTAAATAATTTGGCTCACTTGTTATTTTTTAAATGGAATATTTTATAATTCAATCGAGAGGAATAGAAAATAGTCTAAAAAGTAGAAGGACCATCTTTTTTCTTTAGTGAATAAAAATAGTTCATTTTGGAATGCCAGAAGAATCAAAAAGCATAAAATGAAGAAAGGAAAGTCTTTCAATGAATGGTATTGAGAAACTGAATCACCATATGCAAAAGAATTAAGCTGGGTCACTATCTTACACTATGTATTAAAATTACAAGATTTGGTTCTTAGGCCCTAAATTATAAACTATATTGAAGAAAATTGGCAGAGCACTCCATGATATTGTCTTCAGGAAGGAGTTTGATTTCATCTTTGGGGATTTAACTTATTTTGTGTTTTGGGCCACACAGCCCTGACTGCTCAGTGTCTACTCCAGCTCTGTGCTTTTGCATTGCTCCTACTGGTGCTCAGGAGATTATAAAGTGCTGGGAATTGAACTCTCTTGTGTTGGGGGAGTTTGTGTTAGGGGATTCATTTTAGCAAGAAGAGTAAAAACAGGATTATTTAAAAAGGTTCTGCAAGTGAAACTCATTAAAATGAAAAGCCATTTTTTTGAGTATGAGAAAATATTTTGTATACTATAAATTTGACAGAGGTCTAAATATTCAAGATATATTAGGTATTTGCAAAACTCAGCAAGAAAACAACCTCATTTTTTTTTTTTTTTAACATTTTATTATACCACCGTGAGATATACAATTACAATGTTGTTCACGCTTGGGGGTTTCGGTCACACAGTGTTCCAGGACCCGCCCTCCACCAGTGCCCCTCAGCCACCACCCATGTCCCCAATTCCCTCCCCCCCCACATCCCCGCCTAAATGGCAGGTTCTTTATCTCCTCTCCTCTCCTCTCTCTCTCCTCCTTCTCCCACACATTGTGGGTTGCACTACATACACTTAGAAGCCATCATTTGCATTTTTTGTCTGTATTTAATGCTCAGTTCTATGTTAGTGTCAGAACTTTAGACATTTATTCACTCATGTTCCCTTCTCTATCTAAACCAACCTCTGACTCCCACACGCTTGTGGTAATTTCCACTTCGGTAAGATCACCTAGTATATTTATGTCATGCAAATAAATGCAGTCATTCTATGTCTCTCTCTTTCCTTCTGACTAATTTCACTCAACATGATTCTTTCCATATCCATCCATTTATAGGAAAATTTCATAACTTCATTTTTTCTGACAGCTGCATAGTATTCCATTGTGTAGATGTACCGCAGTTTCTTTATCCAGTCATCAGTTCTCGGGCATACTGGTTGTTTCCAGGTTCTGGCTATTGTGAACAGTGCCGCTATGAAAATAAAAGTGCGGATTGTGTTTCCGCTGTGTGTTTTTGGCTTTCCAGGGTATATTCCCAGGAGCCGTATGGCTGGGTCAAAGGGGAGCTCAATTTCTAGTCTTTGGAGGAATGTCCATATTGTTTTCCAGAAAGGTTGTACAAGTCGACATTCCCACCAACAGTGTATGAGAGTCCCCTTTCCCCCACATCCACGCCAGCACTTGTTGCTTTTTTACCCTTTTTTGGATATGGGCCATTCTCTGTGGGGTGTGAGGTGATATCTCACTGAACAACCTCATTTTAAAAATGGGAAGAACTGAAAAGAGTTTTCACCAAAGAAGTCATACAAGAAGGCTGAAAGGGACATAAAAATGCTCAGCACTTCTCAGGAGTGCAAAGGTATAGTTTTACCTCACACCTGTGAGAATGGCATATACCAAAAGCTCCAGAAGTAAAGTGGTGGGGTTGTGGAGAAATAACATGCACTCTTGTGCAATATCAGTGGTGATGTAAATTCATTGTCTTCGAGGAAAGCAGGATGGATATTTATTAAAATATTAAAAAATTGATCTAGCATTGACCCAGCAATTCCATGTGAGTATTTCGCCAGACACCACACAGAAAATAGTAATAAGAGAAGACATATGCACAGTATGATCATTGCAGCCCAGTTTTCAGAAACCATGATATGGAAAGTGCTCAATGATGATGGTGGGTAAAGAAGTGGCATACCACATAACAAATTACTATTGCTCTGCTGCTGAGCTACGTCCCTGACAGACTTCTTTTTCTGCCTTTGAGTTCAGATTGTTTTCTTGAAGGGTTATAGAACCTAGATATTGGTGTGTACTTTGCTGAAAGGCTTAAGTTTCTGAGGTTCTTCTACAGATAAGGAAATCTTACAAAGTTACATGTAGGGGAAAGTGATCTTTTACGGTTCTCTTTTTAAAAAGAAAAGGTGTACTAATTTATTTTTTCTCCTTTTTTTTTTTTTTTTTTGGTCAAACCCAACAGTGCTCAGGGCTTACTCTTGACTCTGTGCTGAGGGATTTCTCCTGGGTGGGGCTTCAGGAAACATATGGAGTGCTGGATTGAACCCCTGAGTGACAGCATGCAAGGCAAGCACCCTACCTGCTGTACTATCTCTCCAACCCCTTTGTTTTCCCTCTTGCCAAGTTAGATCATGAGGACAGGGTCTCTTTAGGGATAGTGGAATAGAGAGCTGAAAGGATACTCACTGTATATTGATGACATGATTCAACAGCTCTGAATACTCCTCATTTTCAGATTATTTTATGTCATGAAAAAAATTTTAAGTTCATTTAGGTTTTTCTATTACATGCTAGCATCTGTTACGCACATACTTCTATTACAAGGCAGTTTTTCTTCTGTTTCCTGGTCAGTGGTTGAACTCTTGGTGCCATTTCACTTTCCACTCCTAAATTCCTGTAATATTTGTTCTCAACATTTTTGACTGTATTGTTTATTGGCATAGTATTGCATTTAGAAGCTGCAGAAAGTGATACTTACATAGCTTCTGAAGGTTATTTTTTTTCCCTTAGGCCATACCTGTCTGTCTCAAGGCTTATCCCTGACTCTTCACTCAGGCTGTCTCAAGGATTATTCCTGACTCTTTACCTCCTGGTGGACCAATAGGGTGCTGTGGATTGAACCTGGGTTGACTGTGTGCAAGGCAAACACCTATCTGTTGTACTGTATATTCATTCCCAGTTTCTGAATTTCTAATTACAAGAATTTAGACTGGAATAGAAGAACACACACACATATAATTGTAGTTATATTTTAAAATTTCTTAATGAGAAAGATAAAATTTCTTAAAAATAACTTATAGCCACCAATTCTCATTTCCCTCATTCCTGAGACTTTTTTTTTTCTTTTTGAGTTGTACCTGGCAGTGCTCAGGGGTTACTCTTGGCTCTGACTCTCACTCAGGAATTACTACTGGCAGTGCTTGGAGGACCATATGGGATGCAGGGAATCTAACCCGGATTGGCTGTGTGCAAGGCCAACACCCTATCCGCTGTGCTATCACTCCAGCTCCATCCCTCAGGCTTTTGATTGGTAGTTAGCAGACTGCCAACAGTTTCTTTAGTGATTATTCCTAGCTCACACTCCTGTTTACCTTGTTTTTGGGAAAACTCATTATACCCTTGCTCTGGTCACATGTTCCATAGGGAAGTTTATTATTACAGTTTTTGGTTCGAGGATGGTTATGTGAGATGAGCAACTAGCAGTTGTTAGGTTAATTAACCTACACTTAGCATCATAATCATTATATAATCTCTTATATGTCTCATAGCATTTTATTTATTTTTTTATCACTTTTTATGTTTCCAGCGTATTTTATGATGATTAAGAAATAAACATATCAGGAAGACTTAACATTCTTTTATATATTTGTGCATAATGAAGGAGCATCAAAGTAACAAAAGGCCTGAGGAAAGATAATTAGACTAAAACTATAGTAGTTGGATATTTAACACTCTTATCTCACTGTTGGATAGAGCAACTGAACACAAAAACTAAGCCAATAATTGTCGGGGATGCTGCCGGGGTCCCCAACAGTGCCAGGTGCGAAGTTCCCTTCTCCCTCCGGGAGGCCGGCGGGGGAATGGATGAAGACTCAGGAATCCCGATGCAGTTTTAAAAGGCATTACTTATCACAGGTTCAGGTGTACAAATCCACAATAGGAAAATCCCTGTGCTTAGGATTCCTGGCTAGAACCCCAGCCACGTGTAGGTCAAAATGGCGACCCACCACGTGTAAAGAAAAGAGGAGACAAAGACAAGACTCCCAAGATGGGTGCAAGCTCACAAAAAGAGAGAGAGCCCAAAAAGAGAGAGAGAGGAGAGAGGAAGCAGGCTAGTTTTATACCCCTGCAACTCAGACCTCCCTCCCATTATTATGGAAAGCAGGGAGAGTCAAATGCCCTCAGGTATTTTCTTCCAGCACCTCACCTAGGCCCTTTTATATGCTAATGTATTGAGCCAAGATTTGCCTGGAAAAGCCTTTATAGGGTAGATAAAGGGGTTCCTGAGATGGCATGTCTCTGTACCAAAGTCTAATAGACTACACCCTTAACTAAGAAGTGATTTGTAGGAGGCAACCCAGAACAGATGTGGAGGCTCTTAGAGGAGTCCTGCAACAAATAATGAAACAGCCTTAAATGAAAAAATGAAAGAGGTGGGCTTAGTAGATGCAAACAGGATTCTCTGTCCCTTAAAAGCTTAATGCCTATTCTTCGTTAGTGCACATTGGACAATCTTCAGGATAAACTGCTTTCTGGGATAAATACAAATGTCAATAATCATATCAAGTATTTTTTCAGAACACAGTTCTATTAAGATGTAACTAACCCATGAAAATTAAAAGCTGGAAAAAAACTTTTGGAAACTAAACAACATACTGTTTGAAAAACCACTGAGTCAAAAGAGAAAATCAAAGAATAAAAAGATTCTTGGATACAAATAAAAAATCAGATGACCAGAACATAAGGGGCTCAGTAAAAAGTATAAGAGAAATTCATAGCTGTACAGGATTACATCAGAAAACAGTAAAAGACTCAGATAACCTTACATCTTACAAAACTGAAGAAAAAAAAGTGAAGTCTAAAATAAGTAGAAGGAAAACAAATAATGAAAGAGAAAATTGATACAGAAACTGACAAAACAAGCACACAGTATCAACTAAATCAACAATTTTTTCCTTTTTTTTTTAAATCAAGTTGGGCAAACTTAGATAAACTCATGAAGGAAATTATGAGAAAACCAAATTGGATTATAAGCTAAAGAGGGAAAGTTAAAAGTCAGTACTGAAAAATGCAAAAGATTACTTGAATTATTCTACCAGCGGAATTGGAGAATCCAGAAAGACAAAATTTTTTAGAATCCTACAACCTCCCAAGATATATGATTATATTTCTAACCATGCTTTCTCCCAATGTCAGTATTACCCTCATATCAAAGCAGGCAGAGAGATCATTAAACAAAAATTATAGACCAACATTTCACATGAATAGAGACATAAAGATTCTCAACAAAAAATCTTTCTCTGTGTGTAGGGGAATATCGGGGCAAGCAGGGATCACATATAGTGTTACTCAGGAATTATTCCTGCCTCTGTGCTCAGGGATCAATCCTGGCGGTGCTCAGGGGACCATATGGGATAACAGGTATTGAACCAGGTTGGCCACGTGAAAAGCAAGTGTTCTATCTGTTGGCTCTTGTTGACCCTCTCAAAAAATCTTAATGGACCCAACAGTTTATTAGAAGGATCATACGCTATGACCAGATAGAATTTATCCTGAGATGCAGGAATGGTTTAGCATATGCAGATCAGTTATTTTGATATACCACATCAACAAAGGAAAGTAAAAATCATGCTCAGATCAATAGATGAGAGTATGGTCAAAAGCACTTTTGGGGATAAAAGGAACTTAACTCACTATAGTTGTACTCACTATATATACAACCACTATATATACTACCAACTCATATGTATATATGTATACCCACTATATATACAATTAACTCATAGCTAAGTAATGTTGAAAAACGAATGTCTTTACTCCAAATATTGAACACAAGGTTAGAGTGTCCACTTTCTTTACCATTACTCAACATAATATTGAAAGCCTGTGTCCCAACAATTAAGCTAGAAATAAAAAAAGAATTCAGGTGTTTATTATTTGCTTAAGACATACTTAAAACACCCTAAAAATGCCACCAAGAACTTTTAGAAAAAAGTATAAAGTGGCAAGGTACAAAAACTGGTACGCAGAAATCTGTTGCAGTTTTTCAATTTAATATGCAAAGATAAGGGAAGAAATAAAAAATCATTTTCACTTGTGCTACTAAAATCAAGTATCTAGTAGTCAACTTAACAAATGAGGTTAAAAAAAGTCTGTCAGAAACTGTTTATTCACTATCAAAGCATAAGGCACAAGGAAATGGAACATGTTCCATGTCCATGAAATGGAAGAATTGACATTGTTAAAATACCCACCCAATTGGTTGAATGCATGCTTTGTATGTAGAAGGCTGTGCTCCATACTTATCATTGCAAGATCCTCACAGTACTGTGTAGAGTGTTCCCTGAGCCAGGAGTAGTTATAGTGCACCACGAGATGTGACCTCAGAACCCCTAAAATAAAAATGACAGGGCTGGGACCATAGCCAGCAGATTGGGCACTTGTCTTGCATGCAGCCTACCCAGATTTGATCCCATGGCAACCAAACTCTAATATGCCAGAAGTGAACCTTTGAGTGCAGAGCCAAGAGTAAGCCCTGACCACTGACCACTGCCCCCAAACCAATAGCAACAAACCCTGAAAGAACAGTTAAAGCAAAAAAATGATCCAACCCAAAGCACTAGGAGTCTGTCTAGCATATATCAAAATGCCAGTGGTATTCAAGAAAATAGATTATGCTAAAATACGTATGGAACCCATAAAATTCCTGTTTAGCTAAAGCAAATCTAAAAAAAAAAAAAATAAAAAGAAGGCATTGCAGTCCCTGGCTTTAAAATATACTATTAAGCTAGAAGTAAAATAATCAAAACAGTGTGGCTTGATTATAGAAACAATGTAGAAACACAGAGAAAAACATACAAATAAAAAATTGAAAAAAAAACAACTGGGCCCCTGGGTCAGAAATTATCCTGTGGGTAAGGCTCTTGAATTTCATGCAGCTAACAGGGTTTGATTTGTGGCACCACGTGTGGTCCCATAAGCCCCACCAGGAGTGATTTGTTGAGCACATCTGGCTGTGCCCTCCCAAAAGCCAAACCTATACTTCATATTATACGCAGAAGTTAATTCATATGGGTTAAAGACCTTGATGTTGAACTGAAATCCATAAAATATATCAAGGAAAGCAGAGCTTTTCTCCTTTACTGTTATCAAAAATATAGTGCCAATATCAAAAAAAAGTTTTCCCTGTTTTCTTCTTAGTTTTATAGTTTTAATTATTGTGTATCTTTGGTAAAGTTTTGAGTTTATTTTTATGACTATTTTATTAGAGGTCCAGTTTTATTTTTCCACATGTGATTATCTGATTTTCCCAAAGCCATTTTTTTGAAGTTCTATCCTTTGCACATTGAGTATTCCTCATTGATTTACTTGTCAAATATTAGTAGACCACATTCGGGAGATCTTTCTGAGTTCTTGATTCTTTCCCATTGATCTACTGGTCTGTTATTATACCAGCACCACATAGTTTTGATTACTGTAGCTTTGCAATTTAGCTTGAAATCAGTATCATACCGCCAGCTTTGTTTTTCTTTTTCAGAATTACTTTGAACATTTGTACTATTTATACTATTTTTCTTCTATATGGCTGATTGGGATAGTTGGTTCAGTTTGTGAATCTGCTTATGTGGTGCTGCTTAGGACTGGAGGTATTGGGGGAGTCACAAGGACAACCCTATTTGTGCTTGGAGGCCACTAGGGTTACATGAGCCACGCCTAGCAGTGTTTTGGGTCTATAAGGGATACATACGGTTTGCTTCAGGGGAAAGTGCATTATGGGGAGATCAAACTCAAGTCTTTGTACTTGCAAGACATGAGCCCCCTGATCAGTGAGCTATTTTCCTTCTTTTTTTAAAGTTGAGTGAATAACACTGATTCTTTTTTAGTAATGTAAAGGAATACATTGTAAATTTTGTCTGGTTGATTACATGAAATTTTGTATTCATACAATTGTATATATATAATTTTAATGGCTTTCTCTATGTTATCTGACTTTTTTTTTAATTCTATGCTACTCCTGTCTTTGTTGTTGATATGACTGGAAATTGCTCATATGCCTGACTCTGGTACTTACACATTTTTAGCTGTGGTTTGTATATCAGGTTGCAGTGCTTCTGTACTTGGCTATGTTATTCACCAGTGGTTGTACTGTACTATTTGTGCTCACATGTACTTGGCAAGGGTGACCACTTTCTCTTTAAGTTTTTTTTTTTTTTTTTTTTGCTTTTTAGGTCACACCGGTGATGCTCAGGGGGTTACTCCTGGCTCTGCACTCAGGAATTACTCCCTGGTGGTGCTCGGGGACCATATGGGATGCCGGGGATCGAACCGGGCTGGCATAGGCCGGCCGCGCAAGGCAAATGCCCTACCTGCTGGGCTATCGCCTCCGGCCCCTCTCTTTAAAAAAATTTTTTTTTAAATTTATTTAAACACCATGATTTTCAAAATTGTTCACAGTAAGTTGTTTCAGGTGTTCAATATTCCAGTACATGTCCCACCATGCCCTTACTGCCTCTATGGTCCCTAGTTTCCCACCCACCCCCCCAAGTCTGCTCCTTTAGTAGGCACTAATTAATTTGCTTTATATAGCTTATTACAACATGTATCTTATTGGTGTCACTAAAGTCATGATTGTTTTAACTGAGCTGTTACATGTAAATTGAGCCCATCATTGTTGCTTTCACTTATTGAACTTAATGTGCTATTTTTTAGCCCACTCAATTTTTAACAAAGTTGTTCATGTTAATTTGTTATAGCCATTCATATTCAAACCCAGTTCCACCACCATTGCAACTTCATACTACCATAATTTCCAATTTTCCCAACCATCCCTTAAACCTGCCATTGGCCGACTCTCAATATTTATTTTATATACTTGTTATAGATAATTTGCTAAAAATGATCAAGAAATGTTTTCTTAGATTATTCAGTCTCACAATGGAACCATTTAGGCCTTATACAAGAAATTACTAGTATATTGTTACAGGATAGGCAGTGTGTGTTTATATTTGTTATTGTTTGCCTTCTAATTTACATGTAATTAAGCTTGGTATGCTGCATGATTTATCAATATTGTAGAGTTTGAGATGTTGTGCTCTGTGAGCTCCAGGAATTCCAAAATTTTTAATGGGGTTATAAAGTTGGAATTAAATTTTTAACTGTTTGTTGACTTTGGAGAAAGGGTATGACTGCAGGGCCTTCCTGAAGAACAGGGAGATGGGGGAAGATAGCTCACCCCACTACTCCGTGAAAGCCTGGAGGGTTCAGTCACAAAACTCACATACCTGAGTTTTTCAATGGATTAATTTCTGGTTGGAGTTCATCGAGCAGTGGTATCTGACCTTGAACATGGTGGTAATTGTGGAGTGTGGAGGTGTTCGGCTGCTAGGCATTTGTTGGGACAGCCTGGGGACTCACCCAGCTTCCTCCAGGTTGCCCCATTACACTCAGCCTGGTGTGGTGACTGGAAGCATCTCTGCCACTTGTTGATCTCTTTCGAGATTTATACATGAGTCTCCAGAGCATGGCCTGTGGATGGTGCTATGATGTCTGGCACTTCAGGTACTTCATGGGTGTAGCTGTGGGCCTTCTAGAAGAACAGGGAGATGGGGGGGAACTTAGTCATCTCCAACACCCTGAAAACTTGGAGATTTCAATCGCAAAACCTGCATACCTGTGTTTTTCATTGGATTAATTTCTGGGTGGAGCACATCCAA
This sequence comes from Cryptotis parvus, assembly GCA_021461705.1. Taxonomy (NCBI): domain Eukaryota; kingdom Metazoa; phylum Chordata; class Mammalia; order Eulipotyphla; family Soricidae; genus Cryptotis; species Cryptotis parvus. The sequence goes on from JAJIBD010032182.1 coordinate 13,911, forward strand.
ACAATTGAGTCTGGCCTTGCATATGGTGACAATTGTGGAGGTTCTTGGTACTGGGGCTTTGTTGGGACTGTCCGGGGATTTACCCATCCCCTTCCAGGGTGCCCCAGTACACTCAGCCTGGCGTGGGGACAAAAAAGCATCTCTTAGGGTGAGCACTTCTGACTGACACTTGTAAATCATTTTTGGTTGTGATCACCATAGATCGTAAAACCTTTCTGTGATAGGTCCTAATCCTTTCTGTGATGCTTACATATTTGACTGGTATGAATAGAAATTGCTTTTATCTCCAGGAATTTTAGATTGATCTACAGGACTCAGTCTTTTGGTATTATCTTGGGTGCATGTGAGATGCTGGGGATTTGAACTCATGACCCATTGTTTGCAGGAAGGTGTGCTAAACTACTGTGTTATTCATCTTGGCTTCTGAGTTTACTTTCATTCCTTTTTTTTGTTTTTTAAGAAGAACCAGATTTATTGATACTACAGGGACTTCGAGGTCTATTTCTAGTGGTGATTTGTGACATGGTATGAGGTGTCCAGAATTAAACTCAGGGCCTATCTTCTTATTTTATCTCCCCTTAACTTTTCTATAAAATTCTTAAGTTTTTTTTTTCTGGAATGTTTTTAAGTCACTTTACGCTTTGATTCTTTAAGGTATTGCTTTTAAATCTTTGCTTAAATAGAACCTTTTGAATACTTTTACTGATGTTCTTTGCCTTTGGAGGTTTTCCATTTTGCTAACCACCTGGATACAGATATTAACTTGAGGATTGAGGTTGTTTCTTTAAGGTTTGTTTTTAAGCTCTTTTGGGATCATTGTAGAATCGGTTTTATTCTAGGAGTAATATAGCCCTTCTGAAGCCTCTGCTTATTACCTGAATTATAACAGATCTTTCCTTTCATTGGAAAGAATTCCAGCTTTGTATGAATTTTGGATTGTTCATGTTTTTGCTCCCTGACAATTTTATTTTAGCCTGGCTTTATGAAATTTTATCTTAAGTGTGCAGATAAGTATTAATTCAAGGATCAAGTGGACTTAATAACAGTTTCAGAATTGATAGTTGCTCCTTCAAAAGGTGGTTTTACATCAACATTAAATAAAAAAAGAAAAACATTTAGAACACAATGAACTATTTTCATTTCAGTATGCATTTTTATCTTAACAGTTAGTGGTACTCAACAACAGATAGGTGGAAAGATGCAGCAGTTTGCTAGGAAGTCAACCTGGTCAGTTTTTTGGGATCTGCTATGCCAACTGAGTTTACTCTGAATGCCTGCTGAGGTTATGAGAACCAAACCAAAGCATGCATCATAGTCACGGTTGCAATTGTCAGATTCTAAACTAGACATGAATGGATTGCCAGGATGGCTGAATTAGAGCCCTATTTAACATATATTTCAATCAATAGAGCACAAACAATTAGAGAAAAGAAAAACATTTCATTCCGAGGGATTGTATGTGCTTATAAAAGTGTCTTCATGTAGCCTTTCTTCAAGTTTAACTGCCAGTGATTTAGACAGCTGGCAGTTCAGGCTAACTCCTGGTGACTGTTGTTTTTATCTCATCAACCTGAGCTTAGATTCTTTCCCAAGTTGGTGGCCCAATGTGTTCAACTCTCACCTGAACCACCTGGCAGGATCTGAACTGAAACAGACTCTTGGACCCTCCCTAGGTTAGAGCAGCTGAGGACTTTTTTTTCCACAGCCACAGAATAGTTTTCATCTCTCTGTAGAGTTTTCCCAGGGACTTCCCTGGCAGTGTGTGTGTGTGTGTGTGTGTGTGTGTGTGTGTGTGTGTGTGTGTGTGGGGGAGGAGGGTGAGGTGTAGGGGGCAAGGACACTGACAGTGAAGTGGAAATGATGCACCTCCAGACTACATAGGAACTATGCACAGACCCCCACCACAGGTAGTGGGTGAAGATTGTAATCCCAAAGACTTAATCAGCAATATCTACTTTCATAATCTCTGTTAAAAGCACTTCCAGAGTGGAAATGTCTGGGTTGTTTAAAAAGCTCAAAGAAATAATAAAGTGAACAGCCAATAAAACAGAAGACTATGTGAAAATACTACAAACATGACAGAACTGGAAAACAGTAGACAAAATAAAAAAACTTATTGGAAGGTCTCACCAGCAGATTAACAGAAAGTAGCTGAGGGCAGAGTCAGCTCTTGAAATGAGGTACAGAAAATCTCTAGACAACAGTGAAAATGAAAAAATAAAGCTTTAAAATAAATGAACAGTAGATAAGAGAACTTTGGGATTAATTCAAGAGGCACAGCGTAAGAATCATCAGGATCCCAGAGGGCTAGGGAGGCAACCCTGAAGAAGCAACAAAGACATCATTGCTGAGAAGTTCCCAGACCTGGAGAGAGTGCATACCTAGATCCAGGAAGCCTGCAGGGTACTAACTAAAAGAGGTCTACATAAAAAGTATTCCAGCACACATCCTAATCAAATTGACGGAAACCATAGATATACTGAAAGCAGCAAGATCAAAGAAAAAAAACTACATGCAAAGGAGTGTTCTTAAGATTTAGAGGCAGATTTAGAAAATGAATCCATTTAGGTCTGAAGATAGTGGTGGGATAAAGTAAAAAAAAAGTGAGTGCAATGAATGCCTCACCCAGAACACTTTGCCCAGCCAGACACTCATTTGTATTTGAAGAAACAATACACACCTTCATGAGTAAACAGCAGCTCTGGAACTTAATAGACAAGAATCAGTCTTTAGAAGAACTAAAGGGGTTACTTTGACGAACCCCATGAGCATACCAGACTTCTATAGAAAGGCGACACAAAGGTGGCACAATACAATAATCTCAATGTCAACAAGCCGGAATGCACCAGTTTAAGAAACAGAATGGCAGGATAAGTTAGAAAATGGAACCCAATGATTTGCTACCTTCAGGGGAATATATTTGCACAGAGAAACATAGACTCAAAGTCACAGGTTGTAAGACATTTCTTTAAGTAAATAGCTCCTCAAAAAGGGTGGATTTTGAGTATCAGACAACATAGAGGACTGTAGTGTGGAATATATAGCAAGTATCAGACAACATAGACTTCAGGCTCGAAAAGCTTATGCAAAACAACGGAGTCATTTCTTAATGATCAAGAGGCATATACATCAGGGAAGAACTCACAGCAACTGCTGATAGACTTAAAGACATTCAGAGCAACACAGTAGTGGATGGAGACGGCAGCACTGCTGTCACCTCTTAAAGAAATCAGCTAGGCTAAAACTCAGTAAGAAAATACTTGTTTTGAAAGAAGAAAAAGAACAAAGGGGTTTAGTATTACTTACCTACCTACCTACCTATTGCTTTTTTTTTTTTTTGCCTTTTTTTGGGTCACACCCAGCGATGCTCAGGGGTTACTCCTGGCTCTGCACTCAGGAATCACTCCCTGGCGGTGCTCGGGGACCATATGGGATGCCGGGATCGAACCCCCCCAAATCCAAGTACACATTCATTTCCATTGCACATAGGACATTGTCCCAGATAAGCCACATTCTGGGAAATAAAACATACCTCCACAAAGTCAAGAGGATAAAAATCATACCAACTATCTTCTTAGAGCATCTTGCACTGAAAATAGAAGTTAATCACAAACAGAAGCATAAACAAACACCTGGAGATTAAACAGCTTGTTACTAAACAAGTATGTCAGAGAGGAAATCAAAGAGGAAATCAAAAGATTCCTGGAAACAAATGAGAATGATGACACAAAGTACCAGAATTTGTGGGGGCACAGCAAAAGTGATGTTAAGTGGAAAGTTTATAGCTATGCAAGCAATCATGAGGAAGGAAGGGCCCAAATAGAATGGAAAATAATCAATAAAAGGAGTACAAAACAGGCAGAAAAAATGAAATAATAAGAGAAATTAATGAATTGGAATGGAAAACTATTTAAATGATCAGTGAAACCAAGAGCTGGTTCTTCTCGGCTCGCCCGGGCCCAGCTGAATATGGGACCCCCAGGAGGGCAGACGGGTTTTGGGAGTGGGCCCGTCACCTCTGGGGGTCCCGGAGGCAGTCGGATGAGACTCGCCTATCACACTAGCCACCATTTTCGCTGTGTGGACGCTGGGAAACTGCCTCACGACCAGATTAACAGAGCAAAACCAGTTCGAGCCCAGGTAGGCGGCTCCCAGAAGCGGGAATCACTGGGAATTCGTCAGATGGAGTCAGGGTTCGCCATTCCCTCTCCATTTTGTCGAGCCTGGTGGCCCCGCCCAGGAGCTGCCCAAGGGCCATCGGCCATAACATGAAGAGGCTCACAAGCGGCTGGGAGGCTGGAACTCGGCTCGCCCCCGGCCCAGCTGAATATGGGACCCCAGGAGGGCAGACGGGTTTTGGGGAGTGGGGCCCGTCACCTCTGGGGGTCCCGGAAGCAGCCGGATGAGACTCGCCCATCACACTAGCCACCATTTTCGCTGTCTGGACGCTGGGAAATTGCCTCACGACCAGATTAACAGAGCAAAACCAGTTCGAGCCCAGGTTGCGTGGCTGCTTGCGGCACGCAGGTCCATTAAAATAGTGGAAACAGTAATGTCTTTTAATGCACTGCATTCCACGAAGGGCAGGAAAGTTTGGCGGGAGGGAGAGATAAAGAGGAGAGAAATGACATACAGAACCCGCTAAGTAGTTGAGGTGTGGGAGGGGGGGAGGGAGGTGGGGACATTGGTGATGGGAGATGGGTTTGGGTGGAGGGATGGGTGTTGGAACACTGTGGAACCAAAACTCTACATGAGCATCTTTCAATTGTATGTCTAGAATGGTATAAAAATATTTGGGGGGGGGAAATAATAAAAATAAAATTAAATCGGAAAAAAAAAGAGCTGGTTCTTTGGGGGCTAGACGTGGGTGGGGGGGAACCCAAGATCAGTAAACTACTAGTAAGACAGAGAGAGCATTTAGTTAAGACTCAGAGGGAGAGAGAGCGCGAGGGGGGGAAGGAAACACTAATAAACTGTAAGGGGCAATGTCCTGTTGAGGTTCAGTGGGATTGCCAACAGGTATTGGGGTTTGGCAGGTCCCCTGGCACGTTAGGGGTTGACGACCATTCCTTCTTGGCTGATGGATAAAGGAACAGGCTGCTAGGTAGTTAGAATTTCTAGCACTTTAAGTGAGCCCTGCTCTTTAAATTTCTCCCAGAAGTTGGGAGATACAAGAGGTGAAAGGGTCTTGATCCTGAAACAATAAGAAAGTGTAAAAAGCTCCTACTTCCTAGAGCAATTTACCAGGGACCCTTCTGCACCCTGAGGTAGAAACCTACTTTGGGGCTATGGACCTGCCCAGGACAAGGGCGAAATCCAAGCATTTTGTTTTCTCTTTTCCTTAGATGGTGAACAATCATCTTAGTAATATGTCTAGACATTTTGTATAAACACAGTAAGAGATACAGACATTTATAAAGGGTGACTTTTTCTGGGAACACTTGCTCTTGCTATGTATTCCAGACCACAGTCCTCAAGCAAAGTTAGTTTTATCTTAACCCCAGCCAGGTCCTGAAATCAATTGCTTATTTTTGGGTCAGGACAGATTTTATTCCATGACCTTCGTCTTAGCTTATTACCCTGCTTATGACACTTAATTCCATCCCATGTTGAGGCCAGGGTAACTTACTCATGACTTGCCTTGGGTTAATTCAAGTCCCATGACAGGACCCTTCTTTTGGAGTATAGGGAACTAGAATCTAAGGGCAACTGAGGTTTTAAGTTAGGAAATATGATGGATGCCCAGGAGTAAATATTTCAGAGTTAATTAACTCTTGTATCACAAAGCCTGGCACGCTACCCGTGTTGTATTTGATATGCCAAATACCAGTAACAATTATAGACTTAATTCCCATGACTTGATGGAATGATTTGAATCTCTTTATGTTCCTGGAGTGAGCAGATGCCCTTGGGCTACACTAGCATGTGACAGGACATATGGAGATTCCACTGGTGCCCGCTTGAGCAAATCTATGATCAATGGGAAGACAAGTGATACATGTGATATATCACAAATGCATAGTCTTAACTATTTTCCTGTGTTTATACAAAAGACCTTTTCTCTAGCATAAAAACATGTAAAGGGCATACAGGAAAGGAGAAAAAACAACATTTCATTTACAATACAAAACCCGGGACTGGCAAGTAGGAGACAGGGCAGTGTCTCAACTGATAATAATGAAAGTTAAAGGGCCCCCAGAGATTACTATGGGAATCTCTATGCCACCAAATGAGACAACCTAAAGGAAATGCATACGCTCTTAGAATTTTGTAACTGACCACCTAAGGCGGAACCAAGAAGATATGGAACATTTAAACAAACCTATCACTTTTGAAGAATTAGAAATGGTAATCAAGTCTACCCAGAAACAAAGCCTAGGTACAGATGGATTCACTAGTGAGTTCTTCCAACTTTTAAAGAAAATTTACTACTAATACTTTTCAGGCTCTTCCAGAAAATTGAAGAAACAGAAAAAAATACTCTCAAACAGTTTCTATGAAACAATTATCACATTACTGAAGCAGCCAGAGACACAATAAAAAAAGAGGATTAGGATTGATATCCCTAATAAACATAGATGCAGTTTCTCACTAGCAAACTAGTGAGAAACACTAGCAAACTGAATCCAGCAATTCTTAAAAAAAAGTCACACTAATGTTTAACGTATGCAAGGCAAACAACATGTAATAACTCTATCAATAAAAGAAAAAACATGATCATAGCAATGGATGCAGAGAGAGAAAGCATTTAACTTTCCAGTACACATTCATGATAAACAGCTGCAGCAAAATGAGAATTGAAGAAATTTTTTCTCACCACAGCTAACATACTCAGTGAGGAAAGCCACCCCTCTAAGATGAAGCACAAGACAAGGTTGCCCGCCGTAGTCTTCTTTTTAATATAGTCCTGGAAGTACTTCCTATAATAATTAGGCAAGGAAAAGATATTCATGGTATTCAGATAGGAAAGGAAGAAGTCAAGCTCTCATTAATTGCAGATGGCATGATACTATATTTAGAAAATCTTAAAGACTTTTCAGAAAAGTTCCTTGAAACAATAGATTTGTGTATTAAAGTGGCACCTACAAAAGGAATTTATAAATGCTAATGGCTTATTGCAGAAAATGAAATAGATATTAAAAAAGAAATCCCATTTTCAGTTGTGCCTCAAAAATCTAGTACCTCAGATTTTTTTTTTTTTTTTTTTTTTTTTTTTTTTAGTTTTTCCCCCCCCCCCCCCCCCCCTCCCCATCCCTTCCCCCCTCTTTCTCCCCCCCCCCCCCCCCCCCTCCTTCAGAATCTTTGTATTCTCTGAAGCAACCAGATGCGCTATTGGGCTACACTGGCACGTGATAGGGTCAAATGGAAATGTTACTGGTGCCCGCTCGAGCAAATAGATGAATAATGGGATATCAAGTGATCAAGTGATACCTAAGTGTCTATATCAGGACATACAACTGTATTTCTGTACAGTACAGATCTGATATACTTTATTCCAGTACCTAAGTGTAATAATTAAAAAATTGTAATTATTAAAGCAGAAAAATATGTAATAATTAAAAATATGTAATTATTAAAATTTATCTTTTTAATAATTAAAAAGATAAAATTTGTATACAAAGAACTACCGCATGTTACTTAAATAAAAGAAGACACAAGGAAGTAGAAACGTATCACCTGCACATGGCTCGGGAAGATTAGTCAAAATGGCAGTACTCCCCAAAGCATTGTACAGATTCGGTGCAGTTCCTATAAGGATACCCATGATATTTACCAAAGAAGTATATCAAGCACTCCTGAAATTCATCTGGATTCATGTTCCACCACCTACTCAGATAGCTAAAGCAATCCCTGAGAAGATGGGAGGCATCCTTTCCCCAGCATCAAACATTACTACAAGTGATAGTAATTAAATCATCATGGTACTGGAATAAAGTATATCAGATCTGTACTGTACAGAAATACAGTTATATGTCCTGATACAGACACTTAGGTATCACTTGATCACTTGACATCCCATTATTCATCTATTTGCTCGAGCAGGCGCCAGTAACATTTCCATTTGACCCTATCATGTGCCAGTGTAGCCCAGTGGCATCTGGTTGCTTCAGGAATACGAAGAGCCTCAAACCGCTTGTTCAGGGTCTTGACGAAGTCTGACCATCTCGTAGGTGGGCGGCCACGTAATCTTTTGGCATCCCGTGGGATCCAGTCGCATTACATGTCCAGCCCATCAGATTTTTCGATGCCTTGGCAAACGAGACAAGTGTCCCTGGCTCTGGAATAGCGACGGAGGTCGGAACTCTGGATTCCTTCTCTCACTTGAGTGAGGCGTGATATTCTAAGCATAACTCTTTCAATTTCTCTTTGGGGAGACCTGAAAAAGCATTCTCATCCTGCTTTCATAGGGCCCAGGTCTCTGAGGCATATGTTAATGCAGGGAGAATGGTGGAGTCAAAGAGATGTGCCCGGAGCCGGAGGTTCTTTGTCTTTTTTACTTGATGGCTTCTGGCCAGAGCAAGAGTATCCTGGAAAGTGTTGTGTGCATGCACGAGCATGTGTGTTTGTGTGTATGTGTATGAGGCAAGGCATCTTTTGATGCTTGAGGAATCAAAGGAACTTGAGGAAGAAGGAAAAAACAGCACTCCTCAATAAAGTTGGGGGAAGATATAGGAAAAGCCCTGGATTCCTTACGAAAGGCCAGTTTCAGAAGGAAGCAGAGGGATTAGAATCTATGCTTTTGCAAAGGTTGGTAGTGGAGAGTGGGGAAGTACCATGGCTTGGAAGGGGGATATCATTTTAAGCTTAAATAAAGAACCTAGGGGTGCAGACCAAACTTCCCCCCCACATCCTGTAGTTCCACAAGCTGTGAAGTGACACCTTCACATCTAATGAGCCAGTTCAAGTTGGCTATAGAGGGAGGGAGTAGAAGGAGAAGGCACAAGGAGAAGACAGAGATCCAGGCCTTGTAATAAGCATTAAGGTGTTTGTGTGAAGTGTCTTTCCACAGTTGGGCTAAATGTACCAACCTGTTAAGATGGAGAGCAGTTTAGTTTGATCCTAGAAGTTTACCCATGGACAGTGATTACATGTGATAGGATGATTTGTTATAGCACAACTTATTTCGAATGGACTACAAATTAGAATAATGTACAATATCTTAAGATAAATTGCCTTTCAATTGGAACTTCATTTTTCTTTTGAGGTCTATGATACAAATTTAGAAAATGAACTGGTGTGGAAAATAAAGAATGCTGAAATTGAAGTGGGGGGAGGGTGTTGTTTTTTTATTGATTAATTGCTGAATACTGTTCTTCAGGTGACTGACTTTCATATTCTTCTTAGACCTCATTAAGTGTCAATGCTCTTGCAGGACACTTTTGATGCTGTAGGAATTCTGCCATTTTGCTAGCAGAAATGGCTGTGGAGTCCATCATGCTTTAGAACTGTTAACTTCATATTAATTTGTGTTAATAATCCTACAAAGGGAGATCCTTCTGGGCATTTAGGTCCACATTCTTTTTTAAGGCTGTATACTTGGTTTTCCTGTATTGTGCTTAGAGGCCCAATTGTCAGCCAATGTCAACAAACATGACTGTTTTGTATCGTGTTCTTTCATTATCTTCTAGACCACAGTTAGCTCTGCCATCTCCTACTGTTTTCTTGCCTTCTTTGAATTTTTCCAACAGTAGATAATTGTTGGATAGCCCCAAGCATGGTTAGCTATGGTCTATAGCTAACAGCACTACAGTACTGTTTTGAATGCTGGCCCCTTCTCAAGTTGAATTCTATAGAGATGTATAGAACGTTTCTTCCACACAACTCCCTCCTCACAATATATTTTTCCAGTAATTCTTGTTACTTAACACCTTTCTGGATACAACCAGTCTGTGATTTTTAAAGTTTATGGGTTATTGTTTTGTGATTTGAGTCTCCCTGGCTGTAGTGGTCCCTAGAACATGACTTTTGGTAGAAATTTAAAGTGATCTTAGGGCTTATCTAGTTTATTTTCTTTTTTAGGAAATGCAGATCTACACTAATTGGTGTCTAGAAATCACTGTGTCATGTATTTCATTTAGTTGTGTAGTTTACTGTCAGAGAGTAAACCTGATTTCAGTTTCTCCATAATGACTAGAAACATAAATCCCATTTTGCTGGAGTATTGTATGAAGTTGGTAAAGATTGTCGGTGATGTATAATTGATGGCCATTTAGGAATTGCATGGGCTCTGGAAATAATTGACATGGTAGTGATTTTGTGTTTTTTCCCCCCAATCATATCAGATAAGATAATATAAATAGTAGACTAAATATATATATACTTATTTTTGATGTAGAGTAATTTATTGAATGTTCTTACAGGCCATAGAATAGATGTTTACCTTTATAATTTGAAGTGAAAATAGTTGATTTACTTTTTGGGATGGGGGAATTGGAATTGGTGACCAGGCTAAAAGTGTTTTTAGTATACTTTGATGTCATTGACTAAAAATGACTTCTTACAGTTAATGATTACAGCATTTGAAAATAATCACATGTTATAAGAATAAAATAACTGGCAGAAACACATTTCCATAAATGTATTGTGTCTTAGTATTATTCTTGGATGTTTTTACTCAGTGACTTGCACATACATAATCAGGTATTTGATCCATGAATCTACTTACCCAGTAACCATCTGATGGGGGTTATTATCAAAGATAAAAAAGACACTGGTAGAATTTTACAAGATAAAAACATTCAACCCCTTAAAAATGGGGAGAAGAAATGAACAGAAATTTCATCAGTGAGAAAATACAAATAGCCAGAAGGCACATGAAAAAAAATACTCTACATCACTAATCATCAGGGAGATGCAAATCGAAACAATGAGAAATCATCTCACACTACAGAGGCTGGCACACAATTGAAAAGAACAAGAATAACTAGTGCTTGCACAGATGTGGGGGAAAAGGACTCATTCATGTTGGTGGGTATGTCAACTGGTCCAGCATTTGGAAAATAATATGGGCATTTCTCAGAAAATTAGAAATTGAATTTCCATACAACTCAGCAATACTGCTTCTGGAATATACTCAAGGTGTCCAAAAGATGGGCCTGTCTCGTGCGGCCGCAAGCGGCCGCGCGGTTCATCTATAAATGCTATATTTAGAGGTGACTACAAGGGTATGCCACCTGCATGGCAAGCCTGGCAAGCTGCCCTGTTTTATTTGATATGCCAAATACCAGTAACAATTATATTAGTTCATTCCCATGACCTAATATAATGGTTTGAGGCTCTTTATGTTCCTGGAGCGAGCAGATGCCCTTAGGCTCTACTAGGATGAGACAGGACATATGGAGATATTACTGGTGCCCGCTCTAGCAAATAGATGATCAACGGGAGGATAGTGATAGTGATAGTGATAGTCAAAAAAAAAAAAAACAAAACACTGCAGAAATGTTGTCTGCATGTCTCTATTCATTGCAGCATTAGTTTCATAATAGCCAGAATCTGGAAACAATCTGAGTGCCTGAGAACAGATGACTGGATGTAGAAACTGTGGTACATCTGCACTATGGAATACTGTGCAACCACCAGGAAAAACGAAGCCATGAAATTCACTTATAACTGAACATTCAGAGTATCAGGCTAAGTGAAATGAGTCAGAGGAAGAGGGGCAGACATAGAATGTCGTATAAACCACATTCCTTTGTGGTTTATAAGAAACATAGTATGAGACTAATACCCAAGGATAGTAGAAATAAGGACCAGAAAGACTGGTTCACCATTGGAAGCTGTGGCGTTGGGGGAGGGCAGTTCGGATAGAGAAGGGACTACTGTGACAGTGATATTTGGAAATACTCACTCTGGTCAAGAACTGTAAAGGGACAAACATAACCTTTGAGTACCAGTGCTGTAAACTGTAATGCCCAAAAAGGAAAGAGAGAAAGAGAAGAAAGAAATGTGCCTACCTCTGTGGCAGGCTGTGGTGAGGATGTGGGTGGTAGGAGGGAAACTGGGTGGTTGTGGAAAAAAAGGCGAAGGACTAGTGTTGGAACATAATATGACTAACATGTTCCAGTCATGAACATCGTTGTAACTGTATCTCATGGTGATTCAGTTAAAAAATAGAGAAAAGTATGTTTATCTTAATTATTACTTTCTATGTGTCAAACATGGTTATATATGTATGTAGGAGAAACAGTGACAAAGGAAGTAGGAGGCTTGTTCTCTAATCAGAAAACTATGTGATGGCACATATGTGAGACAGCCAAATAGTCTAAGAAATATTGATGAAGTGAAGAACTGTTATACTACATGTCAGAGAAATCATGGTGGATTGGGTTTTAAAAAATTGACAGATGGGCATTAATAAACAAAGAGAATAGGGGGATAAAAGTCCCTCTTAAGGAAAAAAAAGGAATGGTCTGTTTCACGGTGACAAGAATGACCGAATTGTTCTATAGAAAGCAAATTAACTGGCATGAAGGGAAATTTGTGTTGAAAATAAATTATTAGTTTTATTTAATTTTTTAGAATAATAAGGATGAAGGAGATTTTGAGCATTAGTTTAAAAGACAATTCTGATGGTCTTAAATGTTAAAGAGCAAAACATTTTGTGTACGCACAAGTAAGTTTTATATGTGTTTCTCCTTGTTTTAAGATCTTTTTGAAACAAACTACTGATGAGTGATTTGCAAAATGAAGAGATATTTCCTTTTTTAAAATTTTTGTTTCACTTTTCGTGCCTTACCTGGTGGTGCTTAGGAACCCCCTTCTGCTTTCGAGCTCAGGCACCACTCTTGGCAGTGCTTGGGGGACTATGTGTTGTGTGCTGTGCTGGGATTTTTTTTTAAAGGAGGAAGTGTTTATTTTATTATATTATTATTTTTTTTACTTTTTGGGTCACACCCAGCGATGCTCAGGGCTTACTCCTGGTTCTGCACTCAGGAATTATTCCTTGCCATGCTCAGGGGACCATACGGGATGTCAGGGATCAAGCCCAGGTTGACCAAGTGCAAGGCAAATGCCCTATCCACTGTGCTATGACTCCAGCCCTTCCCTATTCCCCCCCCCCCCCCCCCCCGCCCCAAGATCCTGGCTGCAGCTGCATGCTAGGCAAATAACTTAACCTTTGTACTATCTCCGACCTCTGGAAACCTTTTCTTACTGATATTTAAAAAAGCACTTCTTGCAGAAGTTAATATACAAAAGCATTGCATGTTATAACTAGGTAAAGGAAAATTTTAAAGAAATAAGAAAGGATAAAGGTAACTGAGATTTGAGTATGGCTAAATTTCATATTTTTCTTTTTTTTTTCTAGGTTATGCTTTCTCTAAAAGGACAACAATGATTTATTTTTAATTCAAGACAAAGTGCTCTATTGCCTTTATTGATTATCTGAACAAAATCAGGTGAGTAGATTTTTTTTAAACTTTATTTAAATCCTGTGATTTACAGTTATTCACAGTACAGTTGATTCAAGGATTTAATATTCCAACTGCAGTCCCATCACCAGTGTGCACTTATGGCCACCAAAGACCCTTGTATGTTTGTGATCAGCACTTTCCTATTCCAATTGTATGTTAATACTTTGAAAAATTGATAATTTTCTGTGTAAAGCTACATATGTATTCTGAAGTAGAAAGGATAAGATCATCTGTAATCTGTTGCACTTAGTTGGCAAATGTTTTTTGATTGCTACTACGGTACATTCTGAAATGCATAAAATTAAAAATGTTTTACTTCCTATTTAAGTTTTATAAATGGATAAGACAGGTTATGCTGAATATGAAACATTGTGCTAAAATTAAAAAAATTCTGGACTAGAGACTCTGAGGCACTACAAAAATCACACGTGGATTGCCATTGGGGTCACCATGCTTTACCCAGCTTGTTGGGGCTGTGGTAACACATAGAGGGTTTGGAATTGAAGTAACTGCTTTATCCTTGCCTAGCTCATCAGCTTTGATAACTCTATTTTCAGTATCCATGAGTGATTAAATATGTGAACATTTGTTTTAAAATTCTTTTGACTTTTTAAAATCTGACTTTACAAAGTTTCTTGTTCAGATTTGGCATATATTAAAATTACTTGTTTTTAATGCTGTTTATGAGATTTGACAATCATCATCACAATTTAAATAAATCATATTATGTCCTTTTCATCCTCTCCCTACAACTCAGTTCCTAATCTTTTTTTTTGCCCGTAGTTTACTTTTTCCCGTATCTAAATGGAATCTTTGTTATGTAGTTATAATTTCTGACTTTGTCTTTGTGTAATGCATTTGGAATCACTCATGGTGTGTGTGCCAATAGCAGGGCTGTTTTGTTGTTGTTAGCAGTGTTCTGTTGTGTGGATGCTTATCTGTTCACCAATTGATGGACTTTTGGAGAATTTCTAGGTTTTGGCGATTATTGCAGTCATATATTTCCTTAAATTTTTTAAAAAATCTATTTGTGTTCAGAGATATTAAGAATCATTTAATTGTTTGCACAGTTATTAACACTATTCATCTCTGTAATTTTTTTATTGTAAAACTGAAGCTTTATACCTTTTAAACAGTTACTTTCCATTCTTCTATCCCTGGTCAAGCACCTTTATAAATTTTACTGTCTATGATTTTAACTATTCTAAGTGGCTCTTATGAGTGAATTCTTAAATATTTGTCTTTTTCTGAGAGTCTTACTTCACTTAGCTTCAAGGCAGAAGTTTGTCTTTAAAAAAATACTGCAGAAGTTTGTCTTTAAAAAATATACTGAATCACCATGAGATACAAAATTACAAGTTGTTCATGATTGAGTTTCAGTTGTACACTTACACCCATCCCTTCACCAGTGTACACTTCCCTCCACCAATGACTGCAACCCCTGGGCTGCCTTTATGACAGACACTTATTTTTTTCTTTCTTCCTTTTTAGGCACTGTGGTTTGCAATACCTGTTCAGCTTACTCTTGGTCAACACCTAGTTCAGAGCGATCACTTCCTGTGTCATTGTCATGTGATTCTTTCTCTGACCTAATATCTCTCCTCTCATTGTGGCAAGCTTTTTACTAAAGGATAGTCCTCCTGGATTTCTTTCCTATTGTCATTGGGTATTGATTCCCCTGCTATGATTCTTTATATCTGACAATGATTGCACTCATTTTGTGTCTGTCCCTCTCCTTTTTGACTCATTTCACTCAGTATCATTGCTCATTCAGCATGAGACTTTGTACTTGCAGAGTATGTACTCACACTAGCTCTTTGAACTATTTCCCTGGCCATCTTTTTAAGTCTTTTAGGACCACAATACTAGCTTCCACAATGGCGATATCCTTTTAATATTTCACCTGAACAGTTCTTAAGAATTCCTCTTCTCCACATCCTTATCAGAATTTTTTGCTTTCTGTATTTGGTAGTAACCTTCTGACTACTTGTAAGGTCACAGTTTGCTTTTGATTTGTATTTTCCTAATGATAGGTGATGTTGAGCATCTTTTCATGTTCTTTATTGGCCATTTAAATATCTTCTTTGGAAAAAAAGTATTCAAGTTCTTTATTCAGTTTGGATCAGGTTGCTTTCTTGTTGAGTCTTACTGGTTCTCTACATAAATTCTGTATGTAGTGTCCTTATCTGATAGATTATTTGTAAGTATTTTCTCATCTGTGGGTTGCCATTTTATTCTGTAACTTTTGGTGTATAAAATTTTAAAATTTATGAAGTCCAGTTTGTTTTTTTTTCTGTTTACCCATGCTTGTAATGCCATATCTAAGAAATCATTGCCATTTTCAGTGTTGTTAAACTTTTTTGGGTTATGTTTTCTTCTAAGAGTGTTGTTGTTTTAGGTCTTGCCTTTAGAACCTTGATACATATTGAATTAATTTTGATATGCAGTTCTAGATAAAGGTCCAACTTCATTCTTTAGAGTATGGAATTCCAGTTTTTCCAGCACCTTTACTTACAAAGACCATTTGATTTTTTATAATTGTCTTTATGCCAATACCACATTATTGATTCCTTTAGCTCTGATTTAAAATCAAGAAGTGTGACTCCTTCAGATTTTCTTTTCTTTTTTTTGGTGATGGAAAATAGTTTTTATTGAAAGAAATTTAGAACTATGCGTGGAAAAGAAAAGAGGGAGAGAGAAAAAGACACACATAGATACATGTGTTCAAGAGAAAAACAGGTTTGGAGGAAAAAGAAATAGATACACGTTTGAGACCTAGCACTGGTTTGAAAAGCAAGGCAAGTTTCCCTTTTTATAGCCACACCTAGAGGTGTTCAGGGTTACTCCTGACTCTGTGCTCAGGAGTCACTCCTGGGCGGTTGGGGTACAGTATGGGATCCCAGGGATTGAACCTTGGTTTGCCATGTGCCAGGCATATGCCCTACCTGCTGTACTATCAGTCCAGCCCATTATTTTCGTTATTTTAAGATTTTAACTATTTGGGGTTTGTCTTGCATTACATTAGCCCCTTGAGGGTTTTTTCCCCTCAAGATTGGTTTTGAATCTATGATGTTTCTGAGCTCTTGTTTATCCATGAATTTATGTATCACTTGATCACTTGATATCACGTTATTCATCAATTTACCGGCACCTGCTCGAGCAAATTAAAAAATAACGGGATGGCAAGTCTGATCCCTGGGATCCCATATTGTACCCCAACCGCCCAGGAGTGATTCCTGAGCACAAAGTCAGGAGTAACCCTGAACATCTCTAGGTGTGGTTAAAAAATTAACCATGAATTCATGTATAATTCCTTCAAATCTGTATGAGAATCTGACTAAATTATTCTTGGTGAAACCTCTGTTTCATTGGGTTTTTTAAACTATATCTTACCATTATCCTTCCGGAGGGTTTCATTAGATATATCTGCTGTAAATCTAAGGGATTCTCCTTCATGTAGTTTCCTTTTTTGATCTTGCTGCTTTCAGTGTTATAGCTCTATGGCATTCATCATTTTGATTAGGATATATCTTGGGGTCTATTTTATTAGGGTCTTCAGGCTTCTTGGATCAGGATTCCTTGTGTTCTCCAGCTCTGGGAATTTTTTTTAACAATGTCTTTAACTGTTACTGTCTCATTGGGGGTTGCCTCCCTGTCTCTTTGGAACTCCAATGATTCTTTATGTTGTTTATCTTGAATTCATCTCATAGTTCTCTGTTCTGTCCTTGATTTAAGTTGAGGATTTTTTTTTTCTTCTTTTGCTGTTCCGGCGAGCTGCAGCTCATCCTCAAGCTCACTGATTTTGTCTTCAACTGTATTTCTCTATTGTTAAGGGCACCCATTGAGTTTTTCATTGCATGTACTGAATTTTTAATTAATGCTGTATCTGTTTGGAGTTTTCTTATTTCTGCTCTCATTTCCTCCTGCATTTTATTGGTAGTCCATTCCACCATTCCTTTGATATCCTCCTGTACTTTATTGAATGTCTGTACCACTTTTCTTTGAGCTCATTAAACATCCTCACTAGTTCGTCTCTGAATTTTTTTTATTAGAGAGATTATGTATGTGGGCATTCCTTGTTGAGGCTTCAGTGTTCCTATCTATGTTCACTCATGGTGGGGTTCTGCACTGTTTTCTCATGGTGCCTGTGGACTCGAGGTGGTTCTTTCTAATATACCATCAGCATCTTCCGCTGACTGCCTGGGAGGGATCTGGTAGAGCTTGGTGGATGGTGGTCTCTTCTTTCCCTAAATAGGATATGGTGGGGGAAATTAACTGATATCCACAAGAGTGGGTGCCTGCTCCAAAGAACCATGACCACCTGTGGGAGTAGCCAGGCATTAGGGCTGTGCAACCTCCATTATGGTTGATTCTTTTGTCCCAAGCTGCCTCCAGCTTGTTGACTCACAGAAAATATCTTCACACCTCACCACTGGGTGGCTGTTTATGATTTTGGCTATTTGTATTCTTCTAAAAATTTTTTTTATGGATTTTTAGAATGGCCTTTCCTATGTCTGTAAAATCATCATTGGTTCTGGGATGTAGCTCATTATTGAGTATTTTTGTCTTCTGGCAGACTCTTCAATTTCATTCCCCACTACTGTCAGACATGGTAACAGTCATCCCAGTAGGACTGATGTTTATATTTCCCAGCAGCACAACAAAAGTGTGTGCAAGCACTTCAACTGGAGTGTATAGCCCTGGTAAGCACCTTAACAAAGTATGTGAGCATTGCAGCCAAAGTATGCAAACAACTTTACCAAATGTGTGTGGCTCCTTGTGAGAACTAAAGCGGTAGTCTTACCTTGGCAAGTCTTTTTCAGTTTAAGATTTTTTATTCTGCAATGTTGATGAAATAGTCTCCGGATATCAGTTAGATCCAGTTGACTGATGGTAAAACTCAGTTATGTGATATTCTTAGTTTTTGACTGATGATTCTGTCAATTACTGACGGTGGGACATTTAAATCTCCAAATATAATTGCAAATATATTTCTCTTTTATAATTCTGCTACTTTCCACCTCATGTATTTAATGTAATATTGTTAAGTGAAAACATATTGACACAGTTAAATATTCTTGGATAATTGACTCTATTATAATGTAATATCTTGTTTACTTCTGAAAATTTTTCTTGTCTGAAATTAGCTTTTTCTGGAATTGATATAGGTATTCTAGTTTTCTTTTGTGTAGTGCTTTCATGGTATAGGTTTCTTTATCCCTTTACTTTAACTGTATCTGTCCCTTTATATTGAAAGTGGGTTTCTTGTAGAAAATATATAGCTGGGTTTTGTATTTGACACCCCTGACAGTCTGATGGTTGTTTTTAGGTGATGTATCTTTACTTTTAATGTTTAAATCATTGACATTCTTGGATTAATGCTTATCATATATATATATATATATATTTTTTTTTCTTTTTTGGGTCATAACTGGCGATGCTCAGCGGTTAACTCCTGACTCTATACTCAGGAATTAATCCTGGCACTGCTCAAGGGACCATATGGGATGCCAGGGATTGAACGTGGGTTGGCCACATATGAGGCAAATGCCCTATCCGCTGTACTATCGCTTCAGTCCCAATGTTATAATATTTTAAATTGGTTTCTTTATCCATGTTGATATTTTAGCCTTCCATTGTTCTTTCATTTTCATAGCGCATTTTATATGATTTAATTTTCTGTCCTACTTTAGTATAACATACTTCTTTTTAAACTCTGATTGTAGTGATTTCTCAGAATTTTGTAGTACATATTTATTACTAGATCAAGTCACTTTCAAATAATACTTTGTGGATAATCTCAAGTACTTTATACATATTATTCCTAATTTCTTTCTTCTTCCAATAGAATACTGATTTCATTAATTTAATTTATCTTTTGAGTTATTACCAAATGTAAATTATTTGGTTATTACCAATTGTAAAATTATTTTGATCGAATTATTGTTAGAACAGTTGTTAGAAGCATAACATATTTAACTTACCTTTTGCTTCAATAATACTATTAGATTCATGATATAATCTATGTAACTGCCAGGTATATAGTGTTACTTCTTTTGAAGAACTTTTAAAATTCCTTATAAGGTGGGTCTAGTGACTATTATTCCCTCAACTTTAATTAGAGAAAGGCTTTATTTCTTTTCACATTTTCCCCTTTTCTCAAAGAAGACCTTTTTTTGCATTTATTTGCTCTTCCATTCTTTTTTCTTTTTGTTACAACTGGGGGTTCCATAGACATGCCACGCCTAACCATGTGTTTGAACATTTCTTGGTTATGGCACTGATCAGAGTGTTTATCATATTGCTGTACTTACACATTCAGCTACTGTGCTCACTGATCAGTGACTCTCTTGAGGGTGGAGGGTAGGCTGGGAGGTGGATGGTTCACTATAGTTTTCACACACATGCTTGCCAGGGGTTAAATTTCATGGCCCTAGTGCTTCTAAGTTCTTTTAAAGCATGATGCTCACCGAAGATCAGACCTTTTAGTTGTGGTCTTTCCATGTATCTTAATGTAATGTGTCTAGAAATTAATTGTTGGCTATCAAAGACAGTAGAGTTGCAGAATCACACTCCACACATTAGGCAGCTCGTGAGATTGAAGTTGGAATCTTATTCTAACAAGGCACTTTATGCCGGTGAACCACCCAGATCCACTCTTTTATTCTTTTAAAGCATATTTTGTTGGTTACAGTAATCTAGGTTGGTGTATTTTTCTTTCAGCACTTAAACTATTTCATTTCATTCTTACTCCTTAACATAGTTACTGTTTTATTGTTATGATTTCTGAAGACATTTGGTGTTATTTCTTTGTTCTTCTGTAGGCAAAGTTGTCTTTTCTTTTGATTTTTTAGAATTTTTTGTTGCGGTGTTGGTACTTGAGGTTCTGGGCCATGCTCAGTAATCACTATGTTGGTTATTGAATCAGGACTTTCCACATACAGGACCTGTGCTCTACCACTTGAACCCATCTCTACCCCAAAAGATTTTTCTCATCAAATGTTATGTAGCTTTAATATCACTTCCCTAGGTATTTTAGTATTTGCTCTACTTCTGTATTCTGAGCTTGGATTTAGTTCGTTTTCTGTCACTAAAAGCATCCTATTTCTGTTACAATAATGTTTTGCTGATTTGCAAGATTTACTTTTGATTTATTTTTTAGAGTTTCCACATCTGTCCT
Organism: Cryptotis parvus; assembly: GCA_021461705.1. Lineage (NCBI taxonomy): Eukaryota > Metazoa > Chordata > Mammalia > Eulipotyphla > Soricidae > Cryptotis > Cryptotis parvus. The sequence goes on from JAJIBD010032182.1 coordinate 34,503, forward strand.
TATAATATCTATCTGTTTTACTACAGTTCTTGACATCTTTACTTGAACTATTATTATTTTTTTAATAGGGACCACAAAAAACAATGCCGAAGGGCCCAGGATCTTTTGCAGTGATGCTTTTCCCTCTGGTGTATATCTGAGAGCTGTGGTACTTTGATCAGAGTTTATTTTTTTTGTGGCTCCACGCATCAAACCAAGGGTTTCGCATTTACGAGGCCAGTGCTGTCCCACTGAGCCACATTTCTAGAACCAGAGCAATTTTTTTTCTTTTTGGGTCACACCTGGTGATGCTCAGGGGTTACTCCTGACTCTACACTCAGGAATTATTCCTGGCAATGCTCAGAGGAACCATATGGGACGCTGGGGATTAAACCCGGTTAGTCACATGCAAGGCAAATGACCGACCTGCTGTACTATTGTACTGCCCCCGACCAATTTATAAAGCCATTTATAATTCTTTTTAATTATATTTACCTTTCATTTTACTTGAATTGTATTTATGAGTTATTGTTTTTCTAAGAATACATTTTCTTTCTTGTATTGTTTGATATTTATCTTCATAAAATTTTAAGTTACAAATTTTAAGAATCTACAGAAAAGTGAATGTAATGGCCAACAACATTTTCTATAACATTTTTAAATACTGAAGATCAGAACTGTGTATAATTATATTATAGTACACATTTAATGTCTAGTTATAACTATGGCATTTATATTTTTTTAATTTAATATTTCATCATGTAGCACAAATCTCACCCCCAAAGACACCCATTTCCCACCCCCCATCCCTGTGCCTGTTCCTTCAGCTGGCACCAATTATATTGACCATTGCAACCCATATATGACAATGGTATTGATAAAGTCATAACTTTTTTTTTCTGGTTTGTTATGGGCTTATCTGATCTATTTCTGTTCTTGAATTGACCGTCTGAATTTCTAGAATGTGGTTGGTTTATATTTGTTTTATGTACTGTGTGGCCACTTTGTGGCCGTGCACCATGGGGAGAGCTGATAGCAGCTCTGCCCTGTAAGTCTGTGTCTCTGGATCATGGCTGACAGCCTGGGAGCTGCTCGTGGTTGGGTCCACTGGGCCTCCCAGGTGGGACAGAGGTGGGGGAAACAGTCCCCAGCTCCATCTCCATGGAAACCCAGTGACTACCATTTATAATTCTAGAAACCACACCATATCTAAGGGACATTTGAGGTGTGCTTTCTGAGGATAGTTTTTAAAACATGTAATAATACTTTGGACTTATGGAACCAGTTAATTGGATAACTCATTTAGATTGAGTATCTTAATTTAATTAATACATTGCCCACTAATTTTTATCAGCAACAAATAGGATATTAATCCTTAAATATTTGATGATATGATAAATCATGTATACCATGAATTTGATGCTTAGCTATCCTGGCAGGAATTATAGAAAATAAAATTATTTTAAGTTATACATAAACTACTACAGCTTATAAAAGATTTCCTATGATAAAACTCACATTAAAATATCTTTGTTATGATTTAGTCTGCCTTTATTAAAATAATAAGAATTATTTTTAATCTACTAATTTAACTGACTAGTTACAGTTTGGTGCATATGCTGTTTTTTAATACGTGGAACTTTTTTATATAGTTGTAATTATATTTATTTTTTAAAAAATATTTTTATTATAGCACTGTGAAATATCCAATTACAAAACTGTTCATGATTGGGTTTCAGTCATACAGTGTTCCAGCACCCATCTCCACCAGTGAACATTTCTCACTACCAGTGTATCCGGAATCCCTAGTCTGCCTCTATAACAGGCACTTTGTATCCATTGTGAGGAACTGTATATTTAATTTATCCATGTTATTTGATTTAGGTTTTTTTGTACTTGTGCTATTTCTTTGACTGGATTTCCAGAGATCGCAGTTGTTTTCTTTCTCTGAGATTATTTTCTCTCTTTGCTTCCAAGAGTCTTTTATATATTCTTTCCCATAGATCTAATTACTTTTTATTGAATCTTAAAAAAATTGATTTTTTTAGAAGATTAGAAAACAGTGTTTTAGGAATTATATTGCCAGAGTGATTCATGCAATATGTTACTAAAACATTATTTTGCAGTTGGGTGGTAAGTTACCTGGTTGTGTCAGACTTGCTTTCATAGGTTGTAAATTGTGTTTAGTCAAATAATTTAACATTTTGTGTTGTATTTGAAAATTGGATTTATCTTTATTAATATTCATGGTTTAATTAATCAGGATTTATTATACTTTGAAATTATTCTGACTTTTCTCGTGGCCTGTTTAGCAAAGACTATGGGCCATTTGAGTAGATGGCATTAATAGAAACATCTGGAAACTTTCGCTTAGTCTTAGGATTCTGAACTACCTCCTCACTCATAAAAAATCTATCAAAGGAAAGCTCTTAAGATTTTCTGTGTGGCATCTTTTCTTCTAAGTTAGCCATTTTATAAATGTGTTTGTATTTTTTTTCTTCTTATTATTTATTTGTTTTTGGGGGGTCACACCAAGTGATGCTAACAAGTTACTCCTGGCTCTATACTCAGGAATCACTCCTGGAATGCTTTGGGGAGGCATAGGGGATGCCAGGGATCAAACCCAGATCGACTGCATGTAAGGCAAGCTCCCTATTCTCTATACTATGTCTTTGGCCCATATTGTTGTCATTTTTAAGATTTTGCTATGATTTAAAAGTAATAATCTCTCTACTAAGACCTTGGTCAACCCAAAGGAAGAAAGGATTATTTAGAATTACATTTTTTAAATTATAAAAATAATAAAATTCTTCAATTGCAATTTTGTATTTTTATTTTCAGAAAAACTAGTATTAAAATATATTGGACATAATATTTATATTGGTGTGTGGTATAAAGGGATATCTCTAAGAGTACTTATTAAATGTTTCTTGTCTCTCTTTTACTCTTGCTGTCCTGCTTTTCTTCAGCAAGTTTAATAACTATTAAGAGTTTAGAAGACAAAATGGTTAAGTCTTTTGCTTTACTAAACCGATAGTTTACTAGTTGAGCTGGAAGTGTGCTTTAATAAATGTATTACAGATTTACCCCACCATATAAAAGTAGAACATTTATTTTTTTAAATTGAATCACCATGATATACACAGTGACAAAGTTGTTCATGGTTGGGTTTCAGTCATACAATGTTCCTATACCCATTCTTTCACCAGTGTACATTTTCCACCACCAATGTCCCCAGTTTCCCGCTTACTTGGTATGATTCAGTAGAATTTTTTTTTTGGGGGTGGGTCCTGGGGAATTAAAAATTTTCTCCATATAAATTAATGATAATTGCATTTCCAGACTCCCACTAGGTAGTGTACTAATAATATAAGTATTTTCTCATAGATATGAGGCCTGGGTTTGATCCTGGGCATCTCATGGTTTTCCAACCACCACAGGAGTGTCCCCAAATTTACAAAAATGATGGAGAAAATATCTACTTGTCAGAGGTTTCATGGGTGTTTATCAAGAATTAATTTGTAGAGCTGAAATATTATATCATTTAATTCTAGTTCCTAAATCATTTCCCCTTGGGACCAGGAATTCCTGTTGGTATATCGCCTCTTAATTGAATAAATGGGCTTGTTATCTGCCCTTGGGGCTAACATATAAATTTTGGGCCACTCTCCTGTTAGAGAATGGATGAAATGGAGCCTCAGTGCAGTGTTGGCCCAAAGTGTGTGATACAACCCACAGGGGTGAGGGCTGAAGATAGGTGGGTAGATAGCTCACTGCCCTCTTCACTAGTGTCCACTACCCTTCACCAATCTTCCTCTCAACTTCCAAGTTTGATCGCTTACATCCCTAATCCAGCCAAGACTATGACTGCACAGTGACTCTTCCTACGCCACCTCCCTCCCCCCCACCCCCTAATGATTATACAGTTTTTGGTGAAACCTTAGTTTGGTAGTATAGAGGTAGACAGTCCTTATCATTGGAGATGAATGATGCTGAACCTGTCTCCTGATTTTGATTACTGAATGGGAGAAATTCAGTTTAGTGTCACTGTTATTACAGGAAGTGAGAGTGAGTTTAAGAAATTTCTGGCTTAGTGGTGATTAAGGTTGGAGAAGAGTTATACATGGTGTTAATTGTGAGGGACTGGGGGGAAAGAGGAGTACATGCACCGGTGTGTGTGTGTGTGTGTGTGTGTGTGTGTGTGTGTGAGAGAGAGAGAGAGAGAGAGAGAGAGAGAGAGAGAGAGAGAGAGAGAGAGAGAGAGAGAGAGAGAGAGAGAGAGAGAGAGAGAGAGAGAGAGAGAGAGAAAGGAAAAGAGAGATTGAAATTGCTGGTATTATAACATTTCTGCTAGCTAGGGTTTTATTTTATTTTTTTGGTGAAGCAAGATAGTTCTTATTGAAACTTACTTCACTATCACTATCACTATCCTCCCGTTGATCATCTATTTGCTAGAGCGGGCATCAGTAATATCTCCATATGTCCTGTCTCATGCTAGTAGAGCCCAAGGGCATCTGCTCGCCTCCAGGAACATAAAGAGCCTCAAACCATTATATTAGGTCATGGGAATGAACTAATATAATTGTTACTGGTATTTGGCATATCAAATAAAACAGGGCAGCTTGCCAGGCTTGCCATGCAGGTGGCATACCCTTTGTAGTCACCTCTAAATATAGCATTTATAGATGAGCCGCGGCTGCTTGCAGCCGCACAAGACGGGCTGTGATCTGCTGTTGCTGGGTGGAGTTCTGACGAGAGGGAAGTCCGGATGTGGAAAATGGCGGCCCAATGGAGTGGGAGGGTCATCTGGCTTGTTGTGCTGCTCTGCTGGGGTGGCGGGCCAGGGCTAGAACCCACCATCCCTCCCGGGCGCCTCGTGAGCTGCTGGGCACAGGGAGAGCAAGTAGCAGCTCTGCCCCATGTCTGTAAGTCTCTGGTTCAGCATACCTGGGCCGGATTGCTGCAGGGTAAAACTTCGATGAATCGGGCTGTAATAGGCTGTCGCTGGGTGGAGTTCTGACCAGAGGGAAGTCCGGATGTGGAAAATGGCGACCCGATGGAGTGGGGGGGGTCATCTGGTTTGTGTGGCTCTGCTGGGGTGGCGGGCCAGGAGTAGAACCTGCCATCCCTCCTGGGCGCTTCGTGAGTGTAGCTGGGCACAGGGAGAGCAAATAGCAGCTCTGTCCCTTGTCTGTAAGTCTCTGGTTCAGCATACCTGGGCTGGATTGAAAAAAAAAAACTGCTGCAGGGTAGAACTTCGATGAATCAGGCTTTGATAGGCTGTCGTTGGGTGGAGTTCTGACGAGAAGGAAGTCCGGATGTGGAAAATGGCGGCCCGATGGAGTGGAGGGGGTCATCTGGCTTGTTGTAGGCTCTGTTGGGGTGGCAGGCCAGGACTGAACCCGCCATCCCTCCTGGGCGCCTCGTGAGGTATTTCTGAGTACTTACTTACTTAGAAAGAAAAAAGGGACAAGTACATGTTTGAGAGATCATAAGCTTCTCCAGAGTGGAGAATAAACAAGCAAAGAAAGAGAATCTAGCAAGTAAAATATGTGTCCAAGGGAGAACTTGGTCTTGAGGTGCGAGCCTAGCCCAGGTTTTAAAAAAAAAAATCCTTCAAAGTTTGTTGTCCTTCATGGTTATTCTGTTTGTATAATTAATACTCTGTTGCAGTGTTAGCTACTCATTCTTCTGCTTACTTTTGAATTTACATCTCTGTGAGCATTTTTCAATGAAATAGTCAAAATTCTGCTTTATAACTGAAAACTTAAGAAATTGTTAAACTGACAATTTGGGGGTGATTCAGCATCCTCAGTTTCATCCTTATTTCCCTGTTCCACATGTTTGTCCTATTTCCATGAGATTCTCAGTAGATAATGCTTGATTATGTGATAAAAGTAACTCAACTCTTATTTAGTTTGTTACGTTTAGTATGATTGCCAACCCAGTAGTCTTATGAACTTTTGTAATGCTTGCTGAAAGCCTGGAGAGTATACAATTCATTCTTTCAGATTTTTTAAAAAATTGTTTTTAATTGAATTACAATGAGATACACAGTTATTAGTTGTTCACGATTGCATTTCAGTCATCATATAATGTTTCAATATCCATTCCTTCACCAGTTTCCCACCACCAGTGTCCCCAGTTTCTATACTGACCCCCTGTCCCACCCCGCCTCTGTTGCTCGCTTTCTCTCACCCTTGCCTCCCTCCTTTTTTGGCATTATTTTCTTTTGGTTTGCAACTGAAAGGTTTCATGTATATCCCTTTACCTACTTTCAACATTCAGTTCTTACGGAGAGCTTTCATCATGAACGGGTGTTGAATCTTGTCAAATGCCTTCTCTGCATCTATTGATATGATCATATGGTTTTTATTTTTCTTTTAGTTGATATGATGTATTATGTTGATTGACTTGCGGATGTTGAACCATCCTTGCACTCCCGGGATGAATCCCACTTGGTCATGGTGTATAATCTTTTTGATGACTCTTTGGATTCTATTTGCTAGTATTTTGTTGAAGATCTTAGCATCTGTATTCATCAGGGAGATTGGTCTGTAGTTTTCCTTTTTGTGGCATCTTTGTCTGCTTTGGGGTATTGGGGTGATATGTGCCTCGTAAAAGCTATTTGGGAGTGTTTCTGTTTCTTCAATTTGCCGGAAGAGCTTAAAAAAGAATTGGGAGTAGGTCCTCTTTAAAGGTTTTGTAGAATTCACTGGTGAATCCATCTGGACCTGGGCTTTTGTGTTTGGGGGAGACTTTTGATTACCGATTCTATTTCCTCGATGGAGATAGGTTTGTTGAGGTATTCCAAATCTTCTTGTTGCAGACTTGGGAAGCTATAGGAATTCAGGAATTTGTCCATTTCTTCTAGGTTCTCTTGTTTCGTGGCGCAAAGCTCTCATAGTAATCTCTGATGATCTTTTGAATTCTCTGTGGTTTCTGTTGTGATGTCCCTATTTTCATTTCTGATTCTATTTATTTGGGTTCTCTCTTTTCCTTTTCTTACAAGTCTTGCAAGTGGTTTGTCAATCTTGTTTATTTTTTCAAAGAACCAGCTTTTGGTTTCGTTGATCTTCTGGATTGTTTTTTGACATTCCATCTCATTGATTTCTGCTCTAAGTTTTATTATTTCTTTCTTTCTGCTTGGGTTGGGTTCCTTTTGTTGATCACTCTGTAAGATCTTAAGTTGTGAAGTCAGACTGTTTAACAGATGGCCTTTTCTTCTTTTCTGATGAATGCTTGAAGAGCTATGAACTTGCCCTCTTAACACTGCTTTCGCTGTATCCCACAAGTTCTGGTAATTCGTGTCTTCAGTCTCATTTGTTTCCAGGAATCTTTGGATTTCCTCTTTGATTTCTTTTATGACTTGCTGGTTGTTCAGCAGTGAGCTGTTTAGTTTCCAGGTACTTGGTATTGGTCTCCGTTTTTGTGTACAGTTAACTATTTTCAGTGCCTCATGGTCGGAAAAAATAGTTGGCACAATTTCTATCTTCTTGATTTTATGGAGGTATGATTTATGGCTCAGCATGTGATCTATTTTGGAGTATGTTCCATGTGCACTGAAGAAGAAAGTGTATTCAGCTTTTTGGGGATGAAATGCCCTGTATATGTCTACCAGCCCTCTTTCTTCCATCTCTTCTTTTAGGGCCAGTATTTCCTTGGTAAGTTTCAATCTTGTTGATCTATCCAGGGTTGATAGAGCAGTGTTGAAGTCTCCAACTACAATTGTGTTGCTGTCAATGTCTTCTTTGAAGTCTATTAGTAGTTGTTTTAGGTATTTTGCTGGCCCCTCGTTGGGTGCATATATGTTTAATAGCGTGATTTCTTCCTGATATATGCATCCCTTGACTATTAAGAAGTGATTTTCACTGTCCCTTCTGACCTTCTTCAGCCTGAAGTCTGTGTTGTCAGATACCAGTATGGCTACCCCAGCCTTTTTGGATGGGTTGTTTGAATGAAGGATTGTTTTCCAGCCTTTTATTTTTAGCCTGTCTTTGCTCCGATTGTTCAGGTGTGTTTCTTGAAGGCAGCAGAATGTCGGATTCAATTTTTTGATCCATTGTGTCACTCTGTGTCTCTTAACTGGTGCATTTAGACCATTGACATTGAGAGAGATTATTGTCATGGGATTTTGTGCATCTTTCTGAATAGATTGGTTGTTCTTTTTGGGTTATGTCTCGTCTTATAGTAGATCTTTCAGTCCTTCTTTTAAGGTTGGTTTTGATTTTACAAAGTTCCTAAGCTGTTGTTTATCCAAGAAGTTGTATATCTGTCCTTCAAATCTGAGTGAGAGTTTAGCTGGATAAAGAATTCTTGCTGAGGCATTCATTTCATTAAGTTTTTTTACTATATCCCACCACTGCCTTCGGGCTTGGGGGTGTCTTCTGAGAAGTCTGCTGAAAGTCGAATGGATGCTCCTTTGTATACAATTTCCTTCTTTGATCTTGCTGCCTGAAGAATTATGTCTCTGTCTATGGCATCCATTACTTTGACTAGGATGTGTCTTGGGGTCTTTCTATTGGGGTCTCTTCTTGCTGGTACACATTGGGCTTCTTGGATCTGGATGCCTTCGTCCCTTTAACTTCGGGAACTTTTCAGCCAGGATGTTTTTAACTGTTTTATTTATTTATTTATTTTTTTAATTTTTTTATTCTTTATTATACCACCGTGAGACATACAATTACAAAGGTGCAATTGGTTCTTGGTAATACAGTATTCCAGCACCCATCCCTCCACCAGTACCCCATTTCCACCACCAATGTACTCCACCCCTCCCCCTCACCCCCCAGGCTGCCTTAATAGCAGGTAGCCCTGCTTCCTCTCTTTCTCTCTATCTCTGCATCTCTCTCCCTCTTCTTTTTTTACATTGTGGCTAGCCCTGCAGATATTTATTTATTTATTTATTTATTTATTCCACCTTTTCTCCTTTTTTTTTTAATTGAAGGATGCTCATGTGGAGTCCTGGCTCCACAGGGTTCCAAGATGCACCCCTCCACCGAACCCATTCTCCCATCACCAACGCCCTGTCTCCCTCCCCCTCCCAAATCCCAATCACCCGGCAGGCTCTATATGTCATCTCCTTCCTCTGTATATCTCCCTCTCAGCAAACCCTCCTGCTGTTCGCGAATGCAGTGTACCAAAAAACATCATTGTTTCACCACCCTAGTAGCCCCAGTGCCGCGAGACCTGGGCTCAAACCGGCTTTGCTGGTCCTCTGGTCGTGGGACATTTTCCCAGCCGCCTGGACAATGAAAATGGTGGCTAGCGTGGTGGACGAGTCCCATCCGGCTGCTTCCGGGACCCTCCCGGAGGCGCGGGCCCCCTCCCAAAGCCCATCTGCCCTCCTCGGGGTTCCATAGTCAGCTGAGGCCCGGCGCGAGCCAGGCTCCCGCCTCGAGCCGTCTGCAAGACTCTGGATGCCGGGCCCGTCAGCGGCTCCTGCGCTGGGAAACCGGGCTAGTCACGATGGAGGGAGGAGGGTGACCCGCGCCTCCGTCTGGCGACTTCCCAGTGCTTCCCGCCTCTTGGAGCCGCCTACTTGGGCTCGAACCGGCTTTGCTGGTCCTCTGGTCGTGGGACATTCTCCCAGCGTCTGGACAGTGAAAATGGTGGCTAAGCGTGGTGGGCGAGTCCCATCCGGCTGCTTCGGGACCCTCCGGGGGCGGCGGGCCCTCCCAAAGCCCCATCTGCCCTCCTCGGGGTTCCCATAGTCAGCTGAGGCCCGGGCGCGAGCCAGGCCTCCCGCCTCCCGAGCCGTCTGCAAGACTCTGGGTGCCGGGCCCGTCAGCGGCTCCTGGGCGGGGGAAACCGGGCTAGTCACGATGGAGGGAAGGGGGTGACCGGCGCCTCCGTCTGACGACTTCCCAGTGCTTCCCGCCTCTTGGAGCCGCCTACTTGGGCTCGAACCGGCTTTGCTGGTCCTCTGGTCGTGGGACATTCTCCCAGCGTCTGGACAGTGAAAATGGTGGCTAGCGTGGTGGACGAGTCCCATCCGGCTGCTTCCGGGACCCTCCGGAGGCGACGGGCCCACTCCCAAAGCCCATCTGCCCTCCTCGGGGTTCCATAGTCAGCTGAGGCCCGGCGCGAGCCAGGCTCCCACCTCCCGAGCCGTCTGCAAGACTCTGGATGCGGGCCCGTCAGCGGCTCCTGGGCGGGAAACGGGCTAGTCACGATGGAGGGGGAAGGGGTGACCCGCGCCTCCGTCTGGCGACTTCCCAGTGCTTCCCGCCTCTTGGAGCCGCCTACTTGTGCTCGAACCGGCTTTGCTGGTCCTCTGGTCGTGGGACATTCTCCCAGCGTCTGGACAGTGAAAATGGTGGCTAGCGTGGTGGACGAGTCCCATCCGGCTGCTTCTGGGACCCTCCCGGAGGCGACGGGCCCCACTCCCAAAGCCCATCTGCCCTCCTCGGGGTTCCATAGTCAGCTGAGGCCCGGCGCGAGCCAGGCTCCCGCCTCCCGAGCCGTCTGCAAGACTCAAAGGTGCCGGGCCGTCAGCGGCTCCTGGGCGGGAAACCGGGCTAGTCACGATGGAGGGGGAAGGGGTGACCGCGCCTCCCGTCTGGCGACTTCCCAGTGCTTCCCGCCTCTTGGAGCCGCCTACTTGGGCTCGAACCGGCTTTGCTGGTCCTCTGGTCGTGGGACATTCTCCCAGCGTCTGGACAATGAAAATGGTGGCTAGCGTGGTGGACCGAGTCCCATCCGGCTTCAGCAGTGATTTCTAATGTGACATTATAGTTCCAATTCCCCATCAACCTCCCCAGTTTGTTACAACTACAAAGATCATTATGTTGTACAGATGTGAAAGATCCTGGGAAGGACCTGTCCCAGCCTACTTCATTATCCAAGACTCTTGGCGTGGCTGCACACTGTTCTTCCTATGTCAGACCATCCACCATCCAGGGCCCACAGGTCAGAGCCCTGGGGGTGTAGACAAGCCTATCTCCTGTCTGCCACCTGCCAATGCAGCTGGGCACTGCAGCCACACCTGCAACACCTCGAGGGGCAGGTGGCC
>JAJIBD010032183.1:0-108048 GCA_021461705.1 Cryptotis parvus
ACAAATAAAAAAAGATATACAATTAAAAAGTTCATGTTTGGGTTTTGGTCATACAGTATTTCAGCACCGTCCCTCCACCAGTGCCCATCTCCCACCACCAACATCCCGGTTCCCTCCCCTTCCCCCAGCCCTGCTCCATGGCAGGTTCTTTATTTCTTTCCCTTTCTCTCTCTTTCTCTTTTCCTTCCCTTCCAGACTATGGATTGCAGAACATACATTAAAAGGTTGTCATGTGTATCCTTTTGCCTCTATTTAATGCTCAGTTCTAGGTTGGCATTAGTACCCTCGACTATTACTAGCACCCTGTTCCATTTTCTGTCTTACCTAAACTCTGACTCCCCACACGTTTGTGATAATCTCCACCTTTGACAAGATCTCCTGATATATATTTCACTTGACCTTGGATATTGGTATCATAATATGTACATATATATTTATGCCATGCAAATAAATGCAGTCATTCTGTATCTGTCTCTCTCCTTCTGGCTAATTTCGCTCAACATAATCTTCTCCATGTCCATCCATTTATAGGCAAATTTTATAACTTCATTTTTCCTAACAGCTGCATAGTATTCCATTGTGTAGATGTACCAAAGCTTCTTTATCCAGTCATCGATTTTCGGGCACTCTGGTTGCTTCCAGATTCTGGCTATTGTGAATAATGCTGCTATGAACATAAAAGCAGGGATGGTGTTTCCGCTGCGTATTTTTGGTTTCCCAGAGTAGATTCCCCAGGAGTGGTATGGCTGGGTCAAATGGGAGTTCAATTTCTAGTCTTTGGAGGAAAGTCCATATTGTTTTCCAGAAAGGCTGTACCAGCCGGCATTCCCACCAACAATGGATGAGTGTCCCCTTTTCCCCCACATCCACGCCAGCACTTGTTGTTCTTGCTCTTTTGAATATGTGCCAGTCTCTGTGGTGTAAAGTGGTATCTCATTGTTGTTTTGATTTGCATCTCTCTGATGATTAGTGATGATGAGCATTTTTTCATATGTTTTTGGCCATTCGAATTTCTTCCTTGCTGAAGTTTCTGTTCATTTCTTCTCCCCATTTTTTGATGGGGTTGTTTGTTTTCTTCTTGTAAAGTTCTACCAGTGCCTGATATATCCTGGATATTAACCCCTTATCAGATGGGTATTGGGTGAATATTCTTTCCCATTCTGTGGACTGCTTTTGTATCTTAGTCACTGTTTCTTTTGAGGTGCAGAAGCTTTTCAGTTTCATGTAGTCCCCATATGTTTATCTTTTCTTCTAGTTGCTTTGTTAGTGATGTTTCACCTTTGAAGATGCCTTTAGCTTCAATGTCGTGGAGGGTTTTTTCCTATATTTTCTTCAATGTACTTTATGGATTCAAGTCTGATATTGAGATCTTTAGTCCATTTTGATCTGATTTTTGTGCATGGTGTTAGACACAGGTCCAAATTCATTTTTTTACATGTTGCTGCCCAGTTTTCCCAACACCACTTGTTGAAGAGGCTTTCCTTACTCCATTTTAGACTCATTGCACCTTTATCAAAGATTAAATGATCATGTGTTTGAGGTTGGGTGTCAGGATACTCAATTCTATTCCATAGGTCCACAGGTCTGTTTTTATTCCAATACCATGCTGTTTTAATTACTACTGCCTTGTAGTACAGTTTGAAGTTGGGAAAGGTGATGCCTCCCATCTTCTTTTTCCCGAGGATTGCTTTAGCTATCCTTGGGGGTTTATTGTTCCATACAAATTTCAGGAGCGTTTGGTCAATTTCTTTGAAGAATGTCATGGGTATCCCTTATAGGGACTGCATTGAATCTGTACAGAGCTCTAGGGAGTATTACCATTTTGACAATGTTGATTCTCCCCATCCATGAACAGGGAATGTGCTTCCATTTCCTTGTGTCCTCTTTTATCTCTTGGAGCAGTGTCTTGTAGTTTTCTTTGTACAGGTCCTTTACACACTTGGTCAAGTTGATTCCTAGGTATTTGATTTTCTGTGGCACAATTGTGAATGGAATAGTTTCCTTAATATCCCTTTCTTCTGTTTCGTTATTTGTATATAGGAAAGCCACTGACTTTTGGGTGTTGATTTTGTATCCTGCCACTCTACTATATCGTCTATTGTTTCTAGGAGTTTTTTGGTAGAGAGTTTAGGGTTCTCTAGGTATAATATCATGTCATCTGCAAATAATGATAGCTTGACTTCTTCCTTGCCTATCTGGATGCCCTTCATGTCCTTTTCTTCTCTGATTGCTATGGCGAGTACTTTCCAGTACTATATTGAATAAAAGAGGTGAGAGGGGGCAACCTTGTCTTGTCCCTGATCTCAGGGGAAGGCTTTCAACTTTTCCCCATTTAGAATGATGCTTGCTGTGGGCTTTTGGTAGATGGCTGTAACTATCTTGAGGAAAGTCCCTTCAATTCCCATTTTCTGGAGCCGTTTTAATCATGAACGGGTGCTGGATCTTGTCAATTGCTTTTTCTGCGTCTATTGAAAGCATCATATGGTTTTTATTTTTTCTTTTATTGATATGATGTATTATGTTGATTGACTTGCGAATGTTGAACCATCCTTGCATTCCCGGGATTGGATTCTGTTTGCTAGTATTTTGTTGAAGATCTTAGCATCCGTGTTCATCAGGGATATTGGTCTGTAGTTTTCTTTCTTTGTGTTGTCTCTCCCTGCTTTGGGTATCAGGGTGATATGTGCCTCGTAGAAGCTGTTTGGGAGTGTTTCTGTTTCTTCTATTTCCTGGAAGAGCTTGAAAAGGACTGGCAGTAGGTCCTCCTTAAAGGTTTGGTAGAGTTCACTAGGGAATCCGTCTGGACCTGGGCTTTTGTGTTTGGGCAGACTTTTAATTACTGTTTCTATTTCCTCGATGGTGATGGGTTTATTCAGGTATTGGAGGTCTTCTTGTTTCAGCCGTGGGAGGTTATAGGAAGAAGTCATTATATATTCTTAAACCAGATGCTGCAGAGAATAAAAAAGAGAAAACCTATAATCTTATATCTGTTGTGATATAGGAACAAAAGTGGGTATCAAGAATTTGGTGAATTCAACCCATGCCTACATAGAATAGGTCATACAATGTATTCAACACATATTCTTAGTCCAGAAGAGCCAAACTGGACTAATATTCCCAAAGTAATTCACTGTATTCACACAGAAAAAGGAGAACATTAATATGATCATGCCAATAAACAGTATAACATGTCAATATTTAATCCCCAAATATGTATAAAGCAACAAAAAGACTAAACAAAAAAGAAATTAAAGAAAACACCTTAAATCCGACTAAGAACCTTTAGATAAGTCTTTATTTTCTTTATCCTGTGTGAGGACACATAACAGAGCCTCGCTAATAGTCATCGTTTTACTCTGAAATATGCAATAAAAACTGAAGGTACAAATTCTAAAATAAAAGGAATTTATTCTATAAAGAATTGCACTACATGGATAATATGATTACATAGAGAGATGTTAATAGAAAACATATATTACTAGAACTGATTAATTTAGTTAAGTGTTATATTATCACAATCTCTAAATCAATTCATAGACTCGAAATAATATCTCAGCAGATTTGAGGAAATATAACAGGACATTATGAGTCTTAAATGGTCAACCCATTTTGGAGAAAAACTATGTTGTGGGAATTATACTATGTATTTGCAAATTTACTTTAAATATTAATAATAAAGTATGTTGTATTGTGTTGTATTATGAAAGAAAAAGGCACTGAACTTATTCAGTGGAGGAAAGCAATGTCTTTCAAAAGCATCAGTGGCAAAACTGGTTTCCTGTGTTAGGAACAGCATAATAGTCTCTCATGCTATGAACAATATTTACTAAAATGGGTCATAGACATGAAAATAGGGCTAAAGTTATGAACTTTTGAGAAAATATAAGATTTCATCTTAAGGACATTGATGGAGTCTCCACATATGCGTAACATATTTAACTTGAAGGAAAAAAACATAAATTTTATTTCATGATAGTTAAAAAGCTTCTGCTTGTCAAAATACAATTAAGAAAATTGGTAGGCCTATCAAGATTCAGTAGGGCAGCCATAAACTGTAGTCAGAATGCAAAAAAAAAAATCTTAATTCAATAATTTGAAGACAAACCACTTAAGCAATGAAAGCTTTTGATAAGACGCTCATTGTCCACCAAAGATGACTTAGGTCCTTTAAGTCATTAGAAAATGAAAACTAAAGCCATGACAAACTATTTAATACATGTATGGCATGATGATTAAAATGGGAAACAAAGGAACTACCTAGGGAACCTTCGCAATAGTACAGCGGGAAGGATATTTGCTCTAGTTTGGTTCCGTGTTCCTCAGCTGGAGCCCAGCGAGAGTGACCATTCAGTGAAGATGCAGGACCCAGCCCTGAGCACCTCCAGGTGTGGCCCTTAAATCTAAAAGCAAATCCAAATATTAATGATCTCCTCCCAAATCTAATATTTATAGGGGTGGGGTATATAGAATTTTACACCTTTTTGAGGTTATTATGTCAGTTACTTTTAAATTTGAATTTTGGAGAAGTTGGAGATACAATAGCCAGAGGCAATTTTCTTCATCAGCATTCACCTGAAGTGTAACAAAAGACTGCAGTAAAATTTGAATACTGGTAGAATCTTGCCTGAGGCCCATCACTCTGAATGAGAGGGAGCCTACAGAGAGAGGTGGAGCCTCTACAGTCAGACATTCAGTAAGAAAGCTACCAATGTAGCAGCTCCCTCCCATCAACAAGCTACAGTAAGGAAGCACAGAGACTTGCTGAACTGGCCTTGGGAAATGAGCCACAGACACAAACAGCATCTGAGGTACTTCACTCTGCCCTGAGAAATAGGGTTTCTCTGAGTCAGCAAGCTCTCAGCTCTAGAATTATATTTTTAAAACATCTGAGTGGAAGCAGGTGTCCACAAGTTAAATAGAGGGTTAGAGCTGATAGAAGACATGGCCACAGTACTTTAATGCTCTAGCTGGGAAATACTATTCCTGGGGTCAATTCTGCCAAGCCCAGGACTTTCCAGCTTATAGAGATGAATGGCATGCAGGTCATGACTCCCCGTCCTCACCTGACAAGGGGGTTCCTTGCCTATAGATTGACTGTTCAGCACAGGCTTGGGGTTGGGGGGCAAAGGAGTACAGGGTTATATTCTGGGACTGAGATTCCAGCAGTCTCTTAAGCCAGCTTCATTACAGTTTACCTATCCAAACAATCTGTGTGGTCAAAGCAAGACAGCCACGGAACTGCAATTCTCAGACAATTTTGAACCATAGCTACTATTCTGTTCTTTTAAGCAGAGATGCTCAGGCTCCAGGGCCTCTTGTGACAATGAATTCTACCATGTTAGAGCATTTAAAATACAGAATTTCCTAGTCATACCCAAGGTACCTGGAACTTGATAAATATGGCAGTTACCCTCAGACAACTGAAACTTAGCACCCCAGACAGCCCAAACAAGCATGGCCATTTCAGCAAACCATTGCTATCAGGTTTACTGAAATTTAGTGTGCTGTTACTGGGGACATGCATGGCTCTGAATACCTGGAGGTCGCATAGATTTCCTCAAGCTTCATGCCATCACCGGATGTTCCAAGGTCTCCAGAGCTGCATCACAGTTGCTGCAGACTCTAGCTAGTACACATTTCTTGGTATCTAAATTCCATTTATATACCTCATCAGCTTCCTATTAGAGCTGTTGTTGGATACTTAGTCACTGTGTTCACCAGTTGCTGCTCAGGTTTGCTGGACTGAGACACCAAACTACTTCCAAACCCTGGAAACTGCTAACACTGTTATAGGCCACTGGAGCTTCATGCTGTAGCTGCTTGAGGGCACTAGTGAGCACAGATTCTTAGCTGTGCTTTTCGCTGATACAAACTCAAAGTTACAATTCTGATACATAATTTATATCATAAACTGTCAATCTCCATCAGATTGGAAAGACCATCACCTCTAGGCCCTATGTAATACCAGACATAATAAAAATATAGAAATTCACTTACATGAGGAGTGAAACAAAATTTAGAAAGAACCCTAAGCACCTCAGAATTCTCTAAGCTTACTAATAAAGATATTAGTTATGCTCATTAAAATTTTGAAGGAATCGATGAAAGAGAACTTAACTAAGGACAGATAGAATATATAAATAACCCAATCAGAAATAATAGAGATAAAGAATAATTTAATGTACAATATATCAGTGAAATGGAAGAAACCAAAGAATTTATAACGTAAGTCAAGGGTGACAAATTAGGAAAAAGTCATAAAAATTAGAGGAATTAGGCACAATTAAAGGAAACCATCAAAAAATTTAAAAATAATTTACAAAATGAAGAAAATGTTGGGAAGAATCAAGAGAGGTACAGTTTACATCACAGAGGTTCCAGAAAGAAAAGATAGAGCAAAGAGAAAGAAATTTGTTGATTAAATAATATTAAAGATTTCCCCAAACTGGAGTTGGAAGTTATACCCAAATCAAGGAAACTCAATCTCAAACAAAGGAACACAAATAAGAAAAATACAAAGCACACTATTAAAATTGAAAAATCTAAATAATATAGAAATAGAATCCTAAAAACAGAGAGAAAAGCAAATGCTCACGTGTAAGGCAGGCCCCATTAAACAGATTTATCAACTGAATCTCTGGCTGGCAGAGGCAACTGAAAAATCTATACAAGGTGTTGGATGAGAAAATCTCCAAAATAGGACTTCTCTTTTCATTCAGATTTAAAGTGATAGAACATTTTTTCCAAAGCGTTTTAGGCATAGGACTAGGGAAGTAAGTTAAATGGAATTTAAGTTAATTTAGGGAGTTAGAAGGAGGGAGTTAATTTGAATAAGTCAGAGCTCAATAAAGTTTGATCAGTAGAAGATTCTGTCAGAAATACTGAATATTTACTTCATAAAAAGCAAAGAAACCCCACTTAGAAATAGTAAGATGATTTAAAAAATACTAGTTTGAGAGAGAAGGAGAATCATGAAGTCTTTTAGAATATACTTGAGCTTACATGATTTAAATCTAAAATGGGAAATAAGCTTTGTGTCTAGATGCAAACATGATAGTATGAAGACAAAAAAAAACCCTAACAGACAAGAAGCAAAGGGAAGATAAACACTATTCAACAGACTAACATTAAAACAAAGTAGAAAAATAAAGGAGATCATAGATACAAAGACAAACTTTAGACACACATTTGATATTTAAAATAAAAAACACTGTTTATCTAGAGAATTAATTTATCTAAATGTCAATAAACTCACCAATCAAAAGGCAGAGTTATTAAATGGATAATGAAACATGACCCAATCTTCTATGTTTATAGGGCAGCCATTTAAACTTTAATAAGAAATACAGACTCAAACTAAACGATTGAAAAACAATCATACTAGAAAATAATAAATTGAAAGAAGGAAAGGAGAGTCATTCAACAAGCAAAATGATTTCAAACTGGAAAAGGAAATGAGAAGGAGGAACATTATATAATAATTAAGGGATCAAGAGAACTTACCACTCATTTTTATATATTCACACACACAAAATAAAGCGGTGTCAAGGTTTTCAAAGCAACTGCTATAAAAAAAATGCACAAGTTCCAACATAGCAATTGAAGACTCTCACCCATTCTAGTCACTGTATAGTTCAACCTGATAGAAAATCAGGGACAAAACAGCCTTACAGATCTGGAAGAGTTGCAATTAGTATAATAATAAATAAAAATCTGGACACAAATGTCCATGACAAAAGTCATCTGTCAGGACTTAGGGCATACAGTAAAAGCAATACTAAGAGGGACATTTATAGCAGTGCAGCAAAGAATAGGAGTGTGAAAAAGCCAATTTCCAATGAGAGATGCGTTTACCATTTGTGTATATGTGTGTAAGATTCTGGGGGTGCATGGGGATTATGTGGAAAAGAAGCATCTTCTGAGCACTTGTGAAAGAAATTGGCACTTCGACTATGGGAATGTTTGACAACATTCTTCCCCTAAAACAAACTTTGATACTTTTACGAAATAATGTTATGTCAAAAAGGAGCAAAAAAAAAAATGATATTAAACATGATTCTCTCTTTAACTCATCTCTATTCACAATAATTTAATCAGAAAAAAACACATAGGAAGAAAAGGTTTGAAATAATTAACAAGAGACTGAAGTAATGAATTGTAGGTAGTGACAAATAAAGAGAAACATGAAAAAATGTAGGAGTTGGAGAATTTGTAGATAAAGAATTTGCCTTCCACACAGCTGACCTAGGTTTGATCCCTGCATCCAATACATTACCCAGATCACTGCCCAGAGTAATCCATGAGACTATCAGGAGTGACCCAAAACAATAAAGTTATATATACATGTATGATATATATTTATATGTAATTATATGTGTGTGTCTGTGACTAGGAGGAAAGAGTATTATCCTTATGGCTGACTAAAGAACCCCATGGCATTGTGTCCTTTCTTCTCCCATCCTGTGGCTGAGATATAACTTAGTGGAGGGCCCAATCTTAGCTCACAGACTTGCAGAGAAGATTGTTGAGGCACAATGCTAGCAACTCTCACTCAAATATGCCCTTTAAAGTGTTAGCAGAATCCCTGTCAGGGATGCACTCTCATTTGGAACTTTCCTGGAAAGCTCCAAAATATTGCTAGGAGCTGCCCATCAAAGAAAGGTGCTATGGGGCATTACCTATGAGTAATGCAAAAGACATCTTTGCTGTAGAAGCCTGAGGATATTAGCTCACCAGAAATAGAAAATAGCTCTCCTATTCAGGAGTCTCTACTTACAGATGTACCTTGGTGCTAGGGTGGTAAAGAATGAACTACTTGCATAGTGCTGCAGATCTAGGAATGAAAGATAGATGTGGAACTTAGTAGAAGACATAACTGGCATATCAGTATTTCACCCTAAATATTTAAATAAAGATGTATCATATCTTTATCTAAGAAAATATATATACAAGAAAAACATGTCTTCAGAAATGATATACAAAGAAAAAAAACCTACACGGTCTAAGATAGACATGGTCTACTAAGAAACAGTTTTTCAAGGATATCAGTGCACTGACAAAACAGCAAAATTTAGTGAAGAAAGCACAGATAAAGGTGCTTCAGCTGAGTAGCAAGTTGGGCAAGCAAACCCAGGAAGGAGAACCGGCTTCCTTGTGGCTGACAAGCTTAAGTCCTTAGATGAAACAGCCTGATGGGCTGACTCAGGTTCATATCACCTGTTTGCACGGGTATTTTGTCTCTTTCCAGCGAAAGTGCACTTCTCAGCCAAGATGAAATCTGTTGCTAGGTTTCTGTTGCTGGTTGATTCAATAGATGTTGGTCCTGCTTGATTGAATATCTTTCTTGTTCTTGCCATCTATTTTTGCAGGCAAGTATTGGTTCTGGGTTCTTGTAATAATATATCAGTTTTCTTCTGAAAGGTTCAACAATGGAAATGGTCATAGAGTGGAAAAGTACTAAGTATGAAAGAATAGAATTATGCTATTCAACAGCACTTGGCACATTTAAAAAATTATGTTGAACCACAATAACTGGTCATGAAAAATATATACACAATCTGACAAGGCTATAAGATTAAATTTTAAAATGTAGAAGAAAAAAATTTATGGCAAATAATTGGCCGTATGGACTTGCTAATTATTGTCATTTACTTTACTAGAATTATCAGGGATAAAATTTAAAAAAAAACATGGTATGTGATGTGATAACTGGGAAGTAGTTGCCTTAAGATTGTAAAAGACTGTATTGAGATTATAAAAGAAATAATTAGGGATTTTACTTTGTTTCTGAATTAGAAAATGATTTCTTTGACTTATGGGGAATTATAAAATATGATAGGCATATTTTGATAAATCTACTGTATCTTGCTATGGCCCACAAATTGTGTGTGAACGTTTGTGAATCTATGCTTTTTTTAAGAGAAAATTCAAGGTATTAGCAGGCCTGCTAATACCTTGAATTTTCTCTTAAAAAAAGCATAGATTCACAAACGTTCACACATATACCATATGTGTTCACTCTTATGCCATAATGAGTTTAACAAATATTTTACTCTTTAATCAAAATACTTAAGAATATTTCCTAAAAGGTAGTTGGACAATTCTGCAAAACAGTAACTGGATCTTGGTTGAATATTACAGGTTGTTATTACAATGAGCAGTTTTCTTCAGTTCTCCTGTAGAAGTGTGAGGCATTTCTTTGAACTTACTCCTCTGAAATATGCCTGCCATGTTGGTCTAGAGCCTTAAGTAGAGATATTTTCTCTGGGCTGGTTTCTTGTGTAATGATCTGTAAATGAAACTGTTATTGCTTCTTTGTGTCTCATTTATGAGCCCCATTATTTCTCACAGTGGGTTGTCTCTGTCAGACAATAAAGGTAGAAAGTTTTAAGCTTGTCAAGAGGATTATTAATATAAATGAGAGAGAAGTAGGGTCAAATTAATGACAGTGATTTTCCATGTAGGATAAAGCAAGCAAGTTTTTTTAAATAACGGCTAATTTCAAGATACATGATTCTGCCTTAGGACAATATCTTCTTTCTATTACTGTATACTGGATTTTATGTTTCATATTTAGCACAGTTTTATATCATGTTTAAGACAAGGAATAAAATTTGGCTACATAAACAATGCAGTCTATAGATCTTGAAATACAGCATCTAAACAATTTTTTGTAGGTATAATACTCTGGTCATCAAAAGATGACATTAAAATGAATAAAAGTCTTTATTTCAATACCAGAATGAACTGTAGTGAAAGACCTGGACATACTAATGTGAGGATTACCAGAAACCAATCAGGTTTGTGTTGTTCATCGTAATTTCACAAAATACACAATTTGGAGCTTTATTGCTCCCTTGTCTCTCATCAGCGAAGAAAGAGGAAATTGAGTTTGCAGAAAGCATAAGTTTATTTGATACCTCAGATTTTTAAAAAGTCCCTTTGGAGTAATTTTGGTAATAATAACCAAGATTCTTTAATTGGAGAAAAATCACCACTTATATAGTTAATCAGTCTGAGACATACTGTTGATGTTGTGTTGAAACAGCAAATATTGACTAGTAGAAGCTTATATTTACTAATATAGAAATATAATTCTTGGCATTTAAAATGAGCTTGTGACCTACACTCACAAGCGTGATTTGTGATAAAGTTCCTAGTTATTTTTTTCTATGTCTTTTGTTTTTCTAGTCTACCAAAGAACATTTTGATACATACTCTTAGGCAGATGAACTTACAGCTTCTAATGTGTTAATAGCTTTCAAAATAAGAAAGTGGAATAAAAGAGGAGTCAAATGTGTTGCTGATTCAAATGCCACTTTAGAAAATGGAGTTTGATTTATTTCAAGGATGGGTTTAAGGAAAGTAAGCAAAGAGCTAAAGCTGTTCAATGAAGGACTCTTTTGTAACTGCGGTTTCCTTTGGAGTCTTAGAAAATGTTTGGATGCTAATAATTTTGACTGATTTTGTCATAGAGCACTCTGAAAATTTGTGGTTGTAGAATTCAACTTTTGTCTTTGCTACTTGATCACTTGATCACTTGATATCCCTTTATTCATAGCTTTGCTCAAGCGGGTACCAGTAATGTTTCCTCAAACCATTCGTTCAGGGTCCTGACAAAGAAGTCTGACAATCTTGTAGGTGCGTGGCCATGTGATCTTTTGACATCCCTTGGGATCCATTTGGTAACGGCTCTAGTCCAGTGGTTCTCTCCAAATCGCATTACATGTCCAGCCCATCTGATTTTCGATGCCTTGGCAACGAGACAGCTTCCCTGATTCTGGAACAGTGAAGGAGGTCAGAGCTCTGGATTCCTTCTTTCACTTGAGTGAGGCGTGATATTCCAAGCACGGCTCTTTCGATTCCTCTTTGGGAGACCCGAATGGTATTCTCATCCTGCTTTCCTAGGGCCCAGGTCTCTGAGGCAATTGTTAATGCAGGGAGAATGGTGGAGTTTAATAGATGTGCCTGGAGCTAGAGATTCTTTGTCTTTTTTTAGCTATTTGCTGCTCTCTTCCTCCTGTGCAGCTCAGGTTTAGGTCGTTCATCATGTTGACTTCTCGACCTAGGTATACATAACTGCTGCATTCACAGATGTTTGTTCCTTTGAGAGTGAATGGGGCCTCTGAAACTATTTCATTTTTCATGAACATTCTTTGTAGAAGTGATCATCAACTATAAGACCACTTTGTAGAAGTGATCACTTTGTAGAAGTGATCATCAACTATATCAACTATAAGACCAAGATGACTGCCCTCCAGTGTCCTGATGGATCTATCACATCTTCCAGACAGGCAATGGAGAAGATTATCCATGACTTCTACTCAGATCTTTTTGATAGCCACATCCACCTGCCCACATACCAAATTCCGCAGGATGGATATGTCATTCCCAACGTTCTCCCTTCTGAAATCCAACATGCCATTTCGTCAGTAAAGAAGGGAACAGCACCAGGCCCAGACAAAGTCAGACCCGAACACCTGAAGAATCTGCTTTCAGTACTCATCAATACACTGGCTCGACTTTTCACATGCTACCTATCTGAATGCAAGGTGCCCTCCCATTGGAAAACCAGCAAGACAGTTCTACTGTTCAAGAAGGGAGACATCCACGCCATTGGCAACTATCGCCCCATCTGTCTGTTGTCTGTCATCTACAAGCTGTTCACTCGAGTCATTCTGAACAGGATTGGCAGAACATTAGATTAAGGGCAACCATGCGAGCAAGCTGGCTTCCAAAAAGGATTCAGCACAATCGACCATATCCACACGGTAACCAAGCTCATTGAAGTTTGCAGGGAGTTCAGGATGCCACTCTGTCTCACGTTCATTGATTTACAGAAAGCCTTTGATTCTGTTGAGACCAAAGAGGTCATCGAAGCCCTAGCCAAACAGGGCGTTCAAACTCAATACATCAAGATCCTTCGTGAGCTGTATTACGGATTCACCACCAGGATCTCAACATTCTTTGCTACTAAAATAATTTAATTTTATTCATCTTCCATGATTTTGTTATTTTTAAATTAAGATTGGCAGAGATTTATATGTGTCTAAAGTACAGTTTAGATGATTCACAAAAAAGCATGGGAGGAATATTTTCAGTTTCTAATGTGCAGTGTGGTGGCAAACTAATTCCTATGAGAATTAGCTTTAGGAAAAAGAAAATGCTAATGCCTGATTTTTGTTGAATTTTTATACATCTCATTCAATTTAAGAGTGAAGATGAGAGTGAAGATGACAGTATTGATTATAAATAGATGAGCTGATCTCTAGACTTTTGAGGTAATTTAATGATTTTATTTTTTATTGAGAACAGAAAGGTGTGCATATTTGTAAATTTTAATTTATAACATTTATTATTGCTAACATAAAACAGTAATAAAGAGAGCAGTCGATTCTGAATTTCTATGTTTTGTAGAAATAAGGATACTGAGTTCTGTTTTTAGAGTTCACAAAGCAAGATTCTGTAATAAATGCTTTTGGTTTCAGACTATCTAGCTCTACTGATGGATGAGATACTCTGAGTATTTTGGAGAAAATTGCACATCTTGAGAACTTTAATCTAAAATATCACTTCAGAGACATTGATTATAACTTAAAGCCTCGTCCTCTTCTCCTAAAGTCGGCTCCTAACACATATAGATGACTTCAGTTGGAAATACTTGGTTGTCATTTGGCATTGAATGCTAAGTGATTGAAAATTAATGAGGAATCCTGTTGAATTTGGGATTAGGTACTGAATTTCCCATGAAATTCTTCTCAAGATATTTTCAATTATCTTTTTTTAAAGTTGGATAACTGAATATGTTTTACCAATTTTTCAGAGCAAAGTATGTTTAGATAATCTAATGACTGTAAAAATGCTTTGTTTGCCAAATATATATTTATACCTATTTTATATATTTTAATACATTACATGCAATTTAAATATATATATGTAATAAATATTTTATATGTCTGCATCTTAATATATGTATATTTATATTTAGCCCTTTCTTTTTCTTGTTTTATACCTATTTTTGTTTTATACCTATACTTGTTTTATAGCTCACTTCATTATAAAATTCTATTGAAGAAGAGAACATTCAATTTAACAAAATACTATAAGAAACTGAACACTATAAACTTTAACGCAAGGTATACAAGTGTGGGAGTAAGTCATATTTTGTAGTTGTATTTTATTCTTTAAAATATCATGGAAACAATGACTTGCATGATAGACTTCATTTTGCTAAATATCATATTCTAAACAAAGGTAAAATATGCCTCTTTTTAAAAAGCTGACAATTTCCCCTCAGTTTTTGAAAAGTTAGTATATATGTGTACTATGAAAAAAAAACTGAGAAGTAAATGAAGCAGAAAACAATATAATTCTCAACTATAAGAATTTCAATTGGTATAATATGATTCCTAGGATATGTAAACATAACTAAGCATTCATTATTATATGGCTTATTTTCTATATATTTTCCCCTATCCCTGCCATCTTGTGAAGTCATTTTTCTTCTCCAAAATAAAAAATGTAATAGTACAATGCCCTCCCAATTAATTTTTATGATTGATGGAAAGCACACTATTTTACATTTATAACCATAATCTAGGTAGGTAAGTCAAAATATAAGCATCTGCAATACATAGGTATGATCACAATTATTTCCATTCCACAAATACAAAACAAAAAAGGTTTTGGACTCATACCTGGCTGTGCTCAGGACTTGCTTCTGGTTCTATGATCTGCAATCACTCCAGTGGTGATCAGGGGACCATGCTCCCAGGACAAAATCAGAGTTGGCAAAGTAAGAACCTAAACCCAATTACTATATTTTCTGTAACCACAGATATTTCTTGAAAATCAATTTTAACATAAAATGTATTAATTTGCTAAATTTTGTCAGAGTGCAATAAATCCTTTAATATTAGAATCCAGATGTCTTAAAATTAAAATAATTTTATTAGTTTAGTCACTGCCTATTTAGCAAGTATGGCCGTTGAATGTAATAATATTATAGTAGAGCTTTTTGCACTTTTAGTTTGAACTACTCATGAAACCAATGCATTAGTATATTTTGCATAACTATAACAAATAACATTATTTTACGTGTGAAAAGAGCTATGGGTGAGGACAAGCCTGTCTCCTGTTGATCACCTGCCAACACAGCCAGGCATTGCAGTCACACCTGCAACACTTCAAGGGACACAACACACCCAGGGCTCTGCCCTGTGGGCCCTGGATAGTTGACACTCTGACATAGAAAAGACTGGGTCCCCTGGGATGAACACAGAGCCATAGAAAAACCTGGCAAGCTATGCAGTGTGCATTGAATATGCCAAGAACAATAACAATAATGGACCTCAATCACAATGAATGGATACATTACAGGTGCCTGCTTGGGCAAATCAATGAACAATGGGAAGACAAGTGATACATTATTTTAAGTTATTATTTTAGTAACTACTTTCAATATCATTTGTGAATTCTCAGATACCTAGTAAGACTTTTTAAAATATGTGTATCGGTTTATTATATGCTATTGCTTTTAAAAACACATGTGTGATTTACATCACTTGATCACTTGATCACTTGACATTCCATTATTCATTGATTTGCTTGAGTGGGCATCAGAAACATTTCCATTTGACCCTATCACGTGCCAGTGTAGCCCAATGGCATCTGCTTTTTTCAGGAATATGAAGAACCTCAAACCGTTTGTGCAGGGTCTTGACAAAGAAATCTGACCATCTTGTAGGTGGGCAGCAATATGATTTTTTGACATCCCATGGGATCCAGTCGGTAATGGCGCTAGTCCAGTGGTCATCTCCAAATCGCATTACATCTTCAGCCCATCTGATTTTCAATGCCTTGGCAAAAGAGACAGTGTCCCTGACTCTGGACCGTCGACAGAGGTCAGAACACCGGGTTCCTTCTCTCACTAAGTGAGGCTTGATATTCCAAGCATAGCTCTTTCTATTCCTCTTTGGGGGAAATGAATAGCGTTCTCATCCTGCTTTCGTAGGGCCCAGGTCTTTGAGGCATATTTTAATGTAGGGAGAACAGTGGAGACAAAGAGATGTGCCCGGAGCCATAGTTTCTTTGTCCTCTTAGCTATTTCTTCTATGCTCTTTAGGCTTTCCGTTCCACTCTCTTCCTCCAGCGCAGCTCAGGTTTTAGGTAGTTCATCATGTTGAGTTTTCGACCTAGGTACACATAGCTTCTGCATTCAGAGATGTTTGTTCCATTGTGACTGATGAGGCCTCTGGAACCAGTTGCTTTTTCATGAACATTGTTTTGCTGAGATTCAGCTGTAGAGCTATCTTTCCACATTTTGGTCAAAATCAGTCAATATTTGTGCTGCTTGGCTAATGTTTGGTGTTATTAGAACAATGTTATTGGCAAAGCGGAGGTGGTGTAGTTGCCGACCATCTATCTTCACTCCCATTCCTTCCCATTCTAATTGTTGTATGATGTTCTCGAGGGTGGTGTTGAAGATTTTGGTGAAATGGTATCACCCAGACGAAATCCCTCTTTTGACATCAATGATCACTTCCTTGTAGAATGGCGAGATCCTGGTGGTGAATCCGTAATACAGCAAACAAAGAATCTTGATGTATTGGGTTTGAACGCCCTGTTTGGCTAGGGCTTCGATGACTCCTTCAGTCTAAAACAGAATCAAAGGCTTTCTTTAAATCAATGAACGTTAGACAGAGTGGCATATTGAACTCCCTACAAACATCAATGAGCTTGGTTACAGTGCATGCATGGTCGATGTGCTGAATTCTTTTTGGAAGCCAGCTTGCTTGCTTACTTGCCTCATCTAATGTCTGCCAGTCCTGTTCAGGATGACTTGAGTGAACAGCTTGTAGATGATGGACAACAGGCAGATGGAGCGATAGTTGCCAATGTTGTGAATGTCTCCCTTCTTGAACAGTAGAACTGTCCTGCTGGTTTTCCATTGGGAGGGCACCTTGCATTCAGACAAGTAGCATGTGAAGAGCCGAGCCAGTGTATTGAGAAGTAGTGATGGCAGATTCTTCAGGTGTTCCGGTCTGACTTTGTCTGGGCCTGGTGCTGTTCCCTTCTTTACTGACAAAATGGCATGTTAGGTTTCAGAAGAGAGAATGTTGGGAACAACATATCCATCTTGTGGAATTTGGTATGTGGGCAGGTGAATGGGGCTATCAAAGAGATCTGAGTAGAAGTCACGGATGATCTTCTCTATTCCCTTTCTGGAAGATGTGATAGATCCATCAGGATGTCAGAGGGCAGTCATTTTGGTCTTATAATCGGCGAAGGACACGTGGGTGTTGCAAATCCTTTTCCGGCTTCTGCTACATCTTCCAGCACTTCTGCTCTTCTCTCTTTGAGGTCTTCATTATCAATTCTCTGCACTGCTTTGCAAGCTTGGACATTAGCTCTTGGTTGCCTGAGGCTCGCACCTTGCCAAGTTGGCAAATGAGCTTTAGAGTTTTTGAAGACATGTGTCTTTTTTTGTCTTTCTCTCTCTCGGCATTCTTCTCACAATCATGGAGGTGCTGAACCAGTTGGTTGTATTCTTCATCAATGTCGTCAATGATGGTTTCTTCCCATGTTGCCACAATGGTGTCAAAGAGTTTCCAGTTGGTGGTCATTCTGGGAGTTCTCTTCTTATACTTTGCAGCCTTTTCTCCCAGTTTCATGAAGTAGAATTTTGCAGGAACTAGGCGGTGGTCAGATCCTGTTTGGAATTTTTGGATGAAAGCGACGTCAGGCAAAACTGTCGATTGAAAATTATATGGTCAATTTCATTATGGAACTGTCCAGCAGGAGATTCCCATGTCCAATGTTTCGATTCAGTCTTCTGGAACTGTGAGTTCCCATGATTGGTCTTGGTGGACATGATGAACTCAGTCTCTCACCCTGTCCGTTCCATTTTATTTCATGGATCCCATTGTGGAGTTCTTTTGCTGATCTTCTCAGTCCTATCTTGGCATTAAAATCACCAACTATGTGCGGAGCGATAGCCAGCAGGTAGGGCGTTTGCCTTGCCTGCGGGCTGACCCATGCCGGCCCGGGTTCGATCCCGGCATCCCATATGGTTCCCCGAGCACCGCCAGGAGTAATTCCTGAGTGCAGAGCCAGGAGAAACCCCTGAGCATTGCCGGGTGTGACCCAAAAAGCAAAATAAATAAATAAATAAATAAATAAATAAAATCACCAACTATGATCTTGTATAACGTGTGATTTTTTTTTTATAGAACTCCTCCAGTTCCATGTAGAATTTTTCATTTTCTTCTTTCTTGTTTGTGGATGTTTGTGCATAGACAATGAAGATAGAAATTGCTGGCAGTGGGCCACAGCTCTTCAAGTATAATTGTCCTTTCCGGTTTTTTAGGCATTCAAATGAATCAATGTTCACGGCCATGTTTGTGTTGTCAAGGACACCATCACCACTGATGCCTCTTTTCGTTGCATGTTCCTAGGAAGAGTTCTTCTCTGGTTCAAAAACTGCGTGATGAGACTGATGCCTCCTCATCTCAGACAGAGAAATGATATCGTACTTGATCTTTTGCACTTGCACTATCAGGTCCTTATTATATATGCTTCTGATTCCAGCGCACGTGCATTGAAAGTACTGTCATTTTAGTCCTTCTTCATTTGGCAGCCTAGTTTGGCCCTGATTTTATCAGGCACTACTTGTTCGTCATTCTTACGTGCTGCTATATTAAGGGCTCTTTCAGGGTAGGGAAAATAACATTTTTATTACTGTTTTTGTCATATCGAATATGCATCGAACAGCTTGCCAGGCTCTGCCATACGGACAGTATACTCTAAGTAGCTTGCCAGGTTCTCTGAGAAGGGTGGGTAGAATATTCATGGTAATTTGGAGATAAATTGTGCTGCACAGTGGTCCCATGCAAGGGGAGAGCTGGTATCTGCTCTGCCTGGTGTATCTGTGTCTGTGGTTCAAACATTCCTGGGCTTGAAATACTCTCCTCTGAAGGGTGAGTCTCTGAAGGGTGGGTCTCTGTAGGCTGGGTTTCTGGAGATTGATCTCTTGGGTGGAGATCTGACAAGCTGTGGAGTGTGGATGATGAAGATTGCTGCCAGCATGGTGTGGGGGGTTCCTCTGGGTTCTTCTGAGGCTCTATTGGGATGGTTGATGGTTGACTCGGGCCAGAAGTTGCTCTCATGGTTAGTGGAGTGCAGTGGATTCAACGGGAGAGCTGGTATCTGCTCTGCCTGATATATCTGTGTGATTTACATATAGCTAAATATCCAGACATATCCTATTTTAGAAATATTCTTCAATACCTCTATTATATCATGAACTGTCATATTAGGTACTCGAATGCCACTTATGGGTTGACAATTTTGAGGTCATTTTAAGAAGACACGCTTTGCTTAATTTTAACACAGAATGTATTTATTAACTCTGCTTTCACTATATTTTTATCACTTCTTTACTTATAGTAATTAGACACTAATACTTTAAGCTTCATTTGACTAGTACATATAGAATATATACAGGAGTGCAAAGTTTAAAAAACTTCACAAGGGCCAGAGAGATAGTACAGAGGTGGCTTGTAGGCAACAGACCCTGCTTCGCTCCTTGCCTCTACATGGTTCCTCTAAGAACAGCCCTGAATGTTCCCATGCAAGATGACAATATCCCAGGTAATCACCAGCACCATAGGGTTGAAGCGGCACAGCATTCTTGGACCCTTACACAGAATATTTAGTCAGATTAGCTGGAAGAACCTCTGAGTCTCCTGAGTACCACTTGCCAGGTTCAAAATAAATAAATGAATTAAATGAAAACTGAAATATATAGGCAGGCACAAACCAATAACATTTCTGTGAAAAAAATTTTTGCTGGAACTAGAAAGGTAGTACAGAGATAAAGCAATTGCCTTGCACATAGCTGACCCAAGTTTTTTATCCCAGCACCTCATGTGGTCTCCTGAGCACTACTAAGTCTGATCCCTGAACACAGAACCCTGAGCACAGCTGGGTGTTCCCTACCCCAAAACAAACTTCTCTTCCCTTCTAGCTAATGAGAAAATGTAAACCGTAAACAACTGAGAAATGGTTTTAAGATTCCACCTTCAAGTTCAGTTTTACTACAAACATTTTCTATGAATTTCAAAGCAAAATGCATTGCATGTGTTCATCTGTTTTTGCTAGATATTTATCATGCAGTTTCTTAACATTTACTACATAAACTAAATGGATTCATATTTTTCATTATTTACTTGGCATATAACAATTTATATAACTTATAAAACTGGTTTATCTGGAACCACACAACCATGAAAACATAACACATTACCTTTTAGGATTCTTTCTTCCCACGTCCTTCAAATGACTAAACAATATTTAAGGCAGTATGCTGCTCATATAAATCATTCAGCTATTCTATTTCCATTAAGAAAAAAATGTCCTAAGGGCTGGGATTTAGTACAGTGGTTAGGACTCAAATTTAATAAGTACCCAACCCAGGTGTGATTCCTTGGCACTACAGGTTCCCCCCAGTATGGCAAGCTTGAGGCACTGGCGGTCCCGAACACTGCTGGGGTGGTCTGGGTATCCTAAGCATCATAGAAATGTATCTTCAAACCCCTGAACCAATTAATCTAGTTGACAGAGAATCACCAGTGGGATATTCTGAGCATTACATTGGAGTCCACAGCCCCCACTTTAAAAAGAAGACTTTTCTAGAAATACTTTTTTCATTGCCTGTTGTATCATAGGTTATTTTTTCATACAAGCACTAATTTGTTTGTTTACTATATAACCAATAGCCTTGGAGCTACTATGCACATGCAAAATAGTTATAATCTAAAAGTGGCTTTTAAATGTGATTATTCTGGCTCAGCCAACTTTCCTTCTTTCACTCCTCTACCAATCCAACAAACCATAAGGCTCAAATTTTCTGAAGACAGTCTTTCCTATGAATTTTATCACAAAATGTGCTAAATTATCAATTTTCCTCTAGTCATGTGCTGGCTCAAAAAATTTTGCCATGAAGCCCAGATGTAAAATTAGGACTCATCTGTCTATTACATGCACTATATACACAACAAAGTGGAACAAAATGTACAGCCATATGGGACAGCACACTGGCATAGACTCCTGTGTGCTTCATTCCCCCTTCCCTGAGAACAAAGCACAAACACAAATGCACACTGCTTACAGAGTGGTTTGGCTTTTCAAACTAAACAACAACAGCAAGAGGAACAACAGCATTTTAATCAGAATATTTATAAAATGCATTATTTTACTTCATACTTTTAGCTGTATTAAACACTTTTGAACATCTAGAAAATCTGTTTAGCAAAAATATGTAGCTGGCGACTGATTATATGCATGTGTGCATATGTGTGTAGTTGTGAGGGAAAATGACACTACAGAAGGATGGTGATAATAAAAATATGACTTCTAAATGTGAGCGGTTTGGCACAGTATGCCTTTTCCCCTCTTCATGGCAAAATAATCTCTGAAGATTCTCCTCTCTTTGTTTGTTATGGGATTCTGCGATAACTATATTTCATCTCTAGTGTTTGCAATTATATACATTTATATGACTGCATATACTATATTAGCTTTTAGCTTCCTCACATATGAATTGAACATATTATACACAGCCTTTTCCCTCAGTCAACATACACCAATTATAGGTGAAAAATATCTTCAATTTTCTAATCAGCCTTGTAGGACCTTCTGCTCATCTCCTTTCCTCTTATAAATTGATCAACTTTCTAAATAGCCTTACAGAAATGGCCTAACAATTTCATTTTCAAAATACATTCCCAAAAGACTTTTTTTTATGATTAACCTTTTGAAACAACAGGATCTTTCCAAAACAGGTGATATTATATCTCTGCATTATTATATATAAGTCATTCAATATCTCTAGATGTTGAAAAATAAATGGAGTGAAAGACGGGTTGAAGGAGTGTTTGCATGAGAGCAACTCTCACATGGACTGTCTGGTCAACAAACACACCTCTAAAGAATAATGAATATCCCCAAGTGATTCCATGCTCTTCGATTTTTTTTTTTTTTTTTTGGGTCACACCCGGTGACACTCAGGAATTACACCTGGCGGTGCTTGGGGGAGCATGTGGGATGCCGGAGATCAAACCGGGGTCTGTGTGCAAGGCAAACACTTTACCGCTGCTCTATCGCTAGTGTTCGATTTAACCAAACATTTCTACTTATTCTCCCTCCTCATATCATATCAAGGTGTAGTAGAATGAAGATACAACCAATGCTTTACAATGAGACCTTTGGCACCTTCTATATCGCAGGTTTCTCAGAATTCCCAGAATGGGTGACATTTTGGCCATGCTGCTGTTATAAGTCCAGCCCTGCCAAAACTTCACTGTCAGGTCTCAGAAAATGGGGGAGCAAATTTTGGACCTGGACGAGACCAGAAATAGAGTGGATGGGTTAGGGATCACATACCCACTCTTTCAGTGGATCTCATGGGTGCCGGCTGGATCTCATTTCACACTCTGTTGGTAGTTGCCTTCTGCTTTTGTTGTTGTTGCTAATGGGTCTTCATCCCATCTCGACTTTATTGAGGCTTAGTTGAG
Source organism: Cryptotis parvus (assembly GCA_021461705.1). NCBI lineage: Eukaryota > Metazoa > Chordata > Mammalia > Eulipotyphla > Soricidae > Cryptotis > Cryptotis parvus. Next base: position 22,575 of record JAJIBD010032183.1, read on the forward strand.
AAATAAAAACTTATTTTAGAGGCCGGAGTGATAGCACAGCAGGTAGGGTGCTTGCCTTCTACATGGCTGTACACAGATTTGGTCCCTTGAGCACTACCAGGAGTAATTCCTGAGTGCAGAGCCAGGAGTAACCCCTGAGCATTGCCGTGTATGACCCAAAAGCAAAACAAACAAACAAAAACCAAACTTATTTAAATGTTTAGATGATTTCAAAAAGCAGTGGAGTTAAATGATGCACTATCACACTACCACCTTGTGTAGCTGTATCTTCCATTTTTTCATAGGGTTTGAGGTAAGTAAATTTAGGTGAAGTATACAATTAATATTATTTTTTCAGGGGCAGTAGTGATAGCACAGTGGGTAGGGTGTTTGCCTTTCACGCAGCTGACCCCGGTTTGATCCCTGACATACCAGATGTTCCCCAAGCAACACCAGGAGTAATTCCTAAGTGCAGAGCCAGGAGAAACCCCCTGAAAATTGCCAGGTATGACCCCAAAAGCAAAATATATATATATATTTTTTTTCAGTCTCAGTGACATTATACTTATACAATTTTCATATGTTTACGCTATTACTTTAGAATTTGATACATGTGTCCACTTGAATAATTTTCCCTATTGCTACGTCTAACACCACATGAATTTATCTCCTCACTTATTTATCTCATTAATTTTATGGGGCTCTTTTAGTTCCATTTTTTAAAGAAATGTTCACTTATACACACAGCATTATCAATTATATTTACCATGTTCTATATTAAATTCCCAGACCTTATTTACCCCTTAACTTAAATTTTATATTTTTAAATAACCTCCCTGTTTTCTTACCTCTACCCCTTTACTAGGATATCACTTTACTATTTTGTGTTCTAGGATAGTTTCTTTTATAAAATTTCATGTGCAAATAGTGGCATATAGAAGTATCTGTCTTTAACTGCATTTCATTGTCACTTGTCACTTGTCTTCCTATTGTTCATAGATTTGTTTGAGCAGGCACCAGTAACATCTCCATTAGTTGGGAATGAAGTTCATTATTGTTACTGCTTTTTGGCATATCAAATACACCACTGGTAGCTTGTCAGGCTCCACCATGGCTCTGGGTTCATCCCAGGGGGCCCTGTCTTTTCTATGTCAGACTTTCAACCATCCAGGGTCCACGGGGCAGAGACCTTGTGGTGTAGACAAGCCTGTCTCCTGTCTGCCACCTGCTGACACAGCCGGGCACTGCAACCACACATGCAACACCTCAAGAGACAGGACTGCATTTCATTAGGCCTCTCTTTTATGCTAATTCATGTTGTCCCAAACGATATTTCCTCCCCCTCCCCAAAGACTCAATAGTTATCTTCCACTGTGTATTTAATATCACATTATATTAATCTATGTATTGACAGTTAGTTGTTTTTGTGCCTTAGCTATTGTGAATAATTCTACAGTGACTATGGGAATGTATACCTATCTACATGGTACTGATTTTATTACCACTTTTCTGTGCCTGTAAACAGGATTACAGGGCAATATAATAGTTATATATTTATTTTGGGGGCAATTTCATTTCTGTATTCCATGAAATACTGTATCACTTTGCATTCACATCAACAAGCATACAAATGGTACATTTTCTTCACATCCTAACCAATTTTTGTAGTCTCTGGAGTTTTTAAAGTTTAAATTCTGCAATTTATGAGATTATGTTTCACTGTGGCTTAGTTTGTACATCCCTGAAAATTAGTGAGACCAAAGACCATTTGATATGCTTTGACTATCTATTAACATTATTTATAATAAATATATATGCACACACATGTATTTGTACATTTACATAGTTTTCTCACATTTTTTAGTGGACAGGTTTATTTTCCCATTCAGTTATGAATTTCTTATATATTATAGATATTGACATCTTTCAGAATAGTTTACAAATATTTTTACTGTTCTGTAGATTGTACTGTAACATGAACCACCATGTAACATGTGTCCTTTGCCATATTATATTTCTTTTAAAACTTGTTATGATGTATAAATCCATTTAGCAGAATTAAAACAGTTGGTATATTCAAAGTTGATTTTTAGAAATCAAGACTTTTGTTTTTGACTTTTTAAGTATTTTACAATTATAGCTCAGTATAAATAGCAAAAGATGCTGGAGAGAATTAATCATGATAGAACACTTGCCTTGTATGTGTGAAGTATTGGGTCTAATCCCCAACATCTCAAAATAAAATTCCCAATGAAAGTGCTTAAAGTACTGAATAGCTATAAAAGAAATATATATTCATTTAAGAAATAGCATACATAAAATTCATCTCAGAAAAATGAGAAATATTTTAAACACTGAGCACAATTTTTTGATAATTTGTAAAGTAAAACTAAAAATATATAAATCTATATTCTATATAGCTGATTTAATTTTGTTGTCTTCAGCTTTACTCACAAGAGCAAGTTTAAATGACACATCAGTTAAATTGTGTGATCAATATACCCAGGAGGCTAGACAATGAAGCCTGTAGCATATTGTTTAAATTTTCATCATTTTTATCATTGAAAATGTGCAGTATACTGGTGACATTTAAACAATCTGTAAATTTGTCTTCAGCATGGTGCAGCATCAGTGATTCTGTCAGACAGCTATTTAAATTATTCCAAAGAAATTAATCAACAGAAAGTACATGGATCCATCAGTCCTTGAATAAAATCTATGTCACCAACTTAATAGCAGACAATTAATGGCACTAAGAATATTTATTTAATTATAGTGAAATATGAGAACAGAATAATATAAGATGATAAAGAAAATTAGCAGCACAGTTTGTTTAGCCCCAAGGTCTATTAGGAAAATGTAATGATGAAGGTACTATAGGTGTCCAAAGTACCATCAACCATAGCTGATGGGAATAAAAGGATTCTTTAAAAATAAAACTGGGAGTTCATGAAACAGTAAGATTTCAAAAAAGAAAAGGAGATTGCAAAAGGCGAGATAAATTCCTTTTGACTCAGGGTAACTTGAGCAAGGTTGAGTGTGGGAAATTATTCCTGGATAATTTATATATATATATATATATATATATATATACACACACATACACATACATACATATATAATATATACTATATATGCATATATATGTATATATAAAATATTAAGAGTAATGTTATATAAAAACACACATATAACACATTACATTATATCTATATTGCAAGATAAATATATTAGAAATATACATATATTTATAATATATATTATAAATAATATACTCACTTGTCACTTGTCTTCCTGTTGTTCATTGATTTGCTTGAGCAGGTGCCACTAATGTCTCCATTCATTGAGAATGAGGTCCACTATTGTTACTGTTTTTGGCATATAGAACACACAATGGATAGCTTTCCAGGCTCTATTTATATAAATAATATATTTATAATGCAATTTATTATAACTATATTTTATAATTATAATTTTACATTCAAATTTATATAAATTATAATTACATAATTTGTAATTATAAATATATGTACAACATATAACATTATTCATAATATATTAATACATGATACATGTTTAATATATAAATATAAATATATTATAAATATATACTATATGTGACTATCACTTTTCACTTGTATCACTTGTCTTCCCATTGTCCATCAATTTGCTCTAATGGGCACCAGTAACATCTCCATATGTCTTATCTCATGCTAATGAAGCCAAAGGGCATCTGCTCACCCAGGAACATGAAGAGCCTCAAACCATTCCTTCAGGTCATGGGAATGAGGTCTATAATCGTTACTGATTTTTTGACATATCAATATAACATGGGTAGCTTGCCAGGTATATAAATATATTATAAATATTATATTATACATTACTATAGATGTTATATATTCATAGGCTGGAAAGAAGCCTATGTGTTCAGGGGTTGCCTTAAAGATAGGTGCTATTGATGTTAACTAAAATAAAATAAAATTTAGTTGAAACTATTCACTTGTCTTTACTTGTATCACTTGTCTTCCTGTTCATCATTGATTTCCTCGAGCGGGCCCCAGTAACATCTCCATATGTCCTGTCTCATGCTACTAGAGCTCAAGGGCATCTGCTTGCTCCAGGACATAAAGAACCTCAAACCTCAGGTCATGGGAATGAGGCCATAATTGTTACTGGTATTTGGAATATCAAATACGACATGGGTAGCTTTCCAGGCTCTGACGTGTGGGTGGCATAATCTTGTAGTCACCTCTGATCTCCAGCATTTATTGATGAACTGCGTGGCCACAAGTGGCCTTGGGAGCTGGGCTAAGATCAGCTCTTCTGCTGGGTGGAGTTCTGGTGAGAGGAGAGTCCGGATGTGGAGAATGGTGGCCCTCATGGAGTGGGGGGTCATCTGGCTTCTTGCGAGGCTCTGCTGGGGTGACGGGCCAGGGCTAGAACCTGCCATCTGTTCTGGGCGCCTCGTGATCAGCTGGACACCAGGGAGAGCCGGTAGCAGCTCTGCCCCATGTCTGTGAGTCTCTGGATCAGCATACCTGGGCCGAACTTGAAAATGATTCAGTTGGAAACTATTGAAATATTAAATGTGCAAGTATAAACATTTTTTAGTCGAGACCATAACCATAAAGGTATCCTATTTTGGGGATGGAGTGATAGCCCAGCGGGTAGGGTATTTGCCTTGCACGTAGCCTGCCTGTGCTGGCCCGGTTTGATCCCCTGGCATCCCATATGGTCCCCGAGCTCTGCCAGGAGTGATTCCTGAGTGCAGAGCCAGGAGTAACCCCTGAGCATCGCCGGGTGTGACCCAAAAAGCAAAAAAAAAAAATTATCCCATTTTTGAGGTGCTACAGAAAGTAACTATAATTGTAGCCTCTGGGTAATAGAAATAGCAGAGGAGTAGATGAACATCAGGACCTTTCTAGCGATCATGTATCTACCTTTATTTCCATTTAGTTAGTCTAATAAAGTGATCTCCAAATTCCAAGATAACTATTTTCATGTTGGAAAATTAAATGACTATCTTTGACCTTTATTGATGTTCTATATATCTGGACAAAACTTATTAGGGAAATCAGTAACCTTATTGCCTTTTAGCACTTTATAAAGTAATCTGAGTCAATAGTTGGTTTTCATTCTTTTTTAAAATGTAAGGGAAGCTGACTAGAAACAGAATCTTTCCTTATATAGTGTTAGAAAACAGAAAGAGCTACCATATTGTTTATGATTCGTGTGTTTTATATTATCTTTGCAATACATGCTGTCAAATCTGTGTGAATATGTATTGAAGAGGTTAATGGCAGTACTTGAAATTTCATAATAAGGAATTAATGTAAAATTAAAATAACTACCTATACTTTCAAAGAACTAAACTTATACTAAACCTACACACACACAAATTAAATCACTGTGAGACACGCAGTTATAAAACTGTTCATCATTGGGTTCCAGTCATAACATAGTATTCCAACATCCATTCCTCTCAGCAGCACATATTTCTCACCATCAATGTCCACATTTTCCCTCCCACCACTGTAACCCCACCCAGACTGCCTCTATGGCAGGCACTTTTCTTGTCTCTTAATTTGGGGGCATTATGGTTTGCAATACAAGTACTAAGAGGTTATCATGGTTGTTCCTTTACCTATTTCATCATGCAGTTCTCATCCAGAGTGATTATCTCCAATTATCATTGTCATAATGGTCCCTTCTCTATCCCAACTGCCTTCTCCCTCATTATTTTTTTCATTTTTAAAAACCTCTGTCAAATGTTTACTTCCAGTTAAAAGTGGTGCATGGATTCTCCCAATTAACAAAGAAGAGGCAGTTAGTGTTACCTATCTGCAAAGAATATGGAAACTGGACTTATGGTCACTGCATGGTAATCAGGAGAATGTACCCAGAAAAATCAGAAGATAAGGAAGAGGGAGCAATGAAAGGGGAGAACATGGGATCTTTAGGACAGTGGACATACTTGCTACAATATCATCATGAGCATGGGGCATTATCATGATGGATGTTCAAACCCAAAGAATGAACAAGTCTAAGAGTGAACCCTATAGTAAAAAACTGTGGACATTAGGTAATTGAGATGTGGCAATTCATCTGACATGATAAATGCACCAGTTTGGTGAGGGATGTTATAATAGGAAGGGCTATACTTATGAAGCAGGCGAGTGGATGTAACTGGGAAATCTCTATGTCTTCTCTTTTGTTTTGCTGTGAACCTCAAAACTACTGTAGAAATAGCAAGGCCTATTATAGGATTTGGATTTTGAAAAAATTGAATCACTTGTAACATTGTCTTCCTGTTCATTATTGATTTGCTCAAGTGGGCCCCAGTAACATCTCTATATGTCCTGTCTCATGCTAGTAGAGCCCAAGGGCCTCTGCTTGCTCCAGGAACATAAAGAGCCTCAAACCATTCCATCAGGTCATGGGAATGAGGTCTATAATTGTTACTGGTATTTGGCATATCAAATACGACACAGGTAACTTGCCAAATTGCTGTGAGGGTAGTATACACTTTCAGTCACCTCTGATCTCCAGCACTTATTGATGAACCAAAGCATAGAATATCAAAAGAAAAATTAAGAGCTCTTGATGATTTTAATAGTCCCCCTAAGAGAATTTTCCATTTTATATTTCATCATCCAACACAATTCCACCCACCAGTGCATTCCCTCCACTAAAGACACTCATTTCCCACCCATGCCTGCTCCCTCAGCTGGCACCAGTTATATTGACAATAACAGCCCATATATAACAATGATATTGATAGAGTCATGACTTTGTTTTCTCTGATTTATAATGGGCTAATCTGGTCTATTTCTATTATTGCTTTGAATTCTGAAATTATTGCACATGGTTGGATTCTACTAGTTTAATGTACCGCACAGATGCTTTGATCCACACTAGTGGAAGAGCCCATAGCAGCTCTGGCCCTTGTGTCATTTGTCTCTGGTTCACAGCTGACAGTTCCGAGCAGTTCATGGGTGGGAACCCCAGAGCAGGAAACTCTGGGGTTCCCTGCACAAAGTCAGGGAGCTGGGTCAGGGATTCCCTTCTGTCCCAGGGGATCAGCAGCCAGCAGATGGAGAAAGACACAAGAATCCAAAGAAGTTACAAAATGCTTTACTTAACACAGGTTCTGGCATACAAATCAGCAATAGGAAAACCCCAAATTTAGGGTTCCCAGCTAGGCCCCTGCCACGTGTTATCCAAGATGGCTGCCACCTCGTGTTAAAGCTCTGCAGAGAGGAGACAGCAGAGATGGATGCCAGCAGAAAAGGGGGGAAAGGAAAAAGAGAGGGAAGCTAGGCTAGTTTTATATCCCTGCAACCCAGACTCCCACTCCAATGGAAAGCCATCAGGATCAAATTCCCTCATGTAATTTCTCCCAGGACCTCACCTAGGCCCTTTTGAGATGTTAATGTTACCGAGCCAACATCTGCCTTGGAAAATGCCCCTGCAGTGGGAAGGGGCTTCTGAGGAGAACTGTATCTCAGAGTACAAAGGCATGCATCTGTACCAAAGAATATTCTATAGCCAGTTAAATATTTCTCCAAGCCTTCACAAAACTCCTCTTTACTTCATGGTTGTTCTGTGTATCAGCCTTTGAGTTATCAGAGAGTCATGCTTGCTTCCCAGGATCTTTCACATTTATACACTGCATACAGTACTAGGCAGGTTCTGGTTGTGACCTGTCATTCCAGTGAGTCTAGCTGGAAGCCAGTGCACCCCCAACACCATGAGGTCAGTCATTTTCAACATCCAGACTTCACAGCTCTCAGAATTCAACCCAAGAGAAGACCCGATCTTTCTCCTTTGGGTTTCATCAGTAAATGCTCAAGGTGAGAGCCTTCTACTGAGAGTATACTACCTACAGGGCAGAGCCTAGCAAGCTACCCATGTTTTATTTGATATGCAAAAAACTGGTAACAAATTATGGACCTCATTCCCATGGCCTGAGGGAATGGTTTGAGGCTTTTCCTATTCCTGGAGCAAGCAGATGCCCCTGGGCTACACTTGCTTGCAACAGGACGTATGGAGATGTTTCTGGTGCCCACTCGAGCAAATCAATGAACAATGGGAAGACAAGTGATACAAGTGGCGCTTGCTTGTAGACAAATAACATTTTCTCTCTGGTCTAATTACTTAGAGATACAAAATGGCAAGGCAAATATACTGGTAAGATCTAGCTAGTCCCATGATGATTGTGGCAGCATGAGAGAATATTTATATCAGCCAGTAGAGAATACATGGTCAGATGAGCTGCCAATTCAAACTGTCCTCTTTCTATCTACAAAGTGACCTGTAGGAGACAACTCTGGGCCAAATGCAGGCTCTGGGCAGCAGTGTACTGCAACAAGCCAATATACCAGGCCTCCTGGAAGGGAAAGAGATGGGGAAAAGGGACCCCAGTTCCATTTCCATGGAAGCCCAGTGACTTTAGTGGCTGAGACACGCATACCTGGGCTAGAAATTGTCTTCTCTCTAGGGTGGGGTTCTGACAAGCTGTGGAGTCTGGAGGTTGAAAATGGCTGCCATCATGGTGTGGGGGTTCCCTCTGGCTCCTGCTGAGGCTCTATTGGGGTGTCAGGACAGGAGCAGAAACTGCCCTCCCCTCCCGGATGTCTCATGATCAGCCAAACATGGGAAGAGCCAGTAGCAGCTCTGTCCCATGTGTCAGTGTCTCTGGTTCACAGCTGACAACCCAGGAGCATTTCATGGGTGGGTCCACCAGGCCTTCTGGAGGGGACAGAGGTGGGGAGAGGGACCACAGCCTCATCTCCATGGAAATCTGGTTACTTTATCCTCAGACACCTGCAAATCTGGTCTTTAAATAGGCTTCTCTCTAGGTTGGGGACTCTGGCTAGCCAAACTTGAGATTAGCTATTCTCTTAGGTGGGGTTCTGACGAGCTGTGAAGTCTGGACATTGAAAAGGGCTGCCATCATGGTGCAGGGGATTGCTCTGGCTTCTTCCGAGGCTCTATTGGGGCAGGATTTCTCTGGCTTCTTCTGAGGCTCTAATGGGGTGGCAGGCCATCTCCCTCAATTTTTGAGGCAGGATTCCAACTGTGGAATAATACTCCTGTCATTTTTTTCTACTGTCCTTGGATGTTAGGATATTAGTCTCATACTATGTTTTTTAATATCCCACAAATGTGTGTAGTCATTCTATGTCTATCTCTCTCCTTCGCCTCATTTTACTCAGCATGATACTCCCCATGTCCATTGTTTACAAGTGAATTTATAACTTCATTTTTCTCTAACAGCTATGTAGTATTCCATTACTCCATTGTAGTTGTGCCATTGTTTCTTTAACTGGTTCTTGTAATCCAAAAGAAATCCTTTGGAATTTATTTGAAAAGATGTGCACAACTCTTGGATTCCTTATTCAAATTATTTTTAGATTCTTTCTCAATTTGTTAAGTAGAGCAAACCTTCCATTAGAAAACCATTTCGCAATACCTAAGGACCGAAACACTTCCATAATCTTGCCAAAGCCAGATGCATATCTGTGTTTGGAAGAATTGTTCTGAGTGTTTTAATTCATTGAAGCATGCTTCCTGGCAGAATTAAAAGGCTCCTTTAGCTGAGGTGACTACATATTTGTGATGACAGTCTGATTTATATTTCTTCTCAACATGTTTGTCAATAGCACATCATTTTACTCTTATAAATACCTTACTCTTGAAATGACAAATTATCTGTTTAGACAATTATCCAGTCCTCTACTCTGCAATCACTTGAAACATTTGTGTTTGACTGAAGAATATAGGAGTTATAAAACAAATTGATTGATTTCTTTTTGAAAAAAATAGTTTAGAAACTTGAGTTATCCAAGAATTAGTGGAAGCAATACATAGTATTTTTCTTACTTCTTAATAGAGGTTCTGGTTTATAGTGGCCTTGTTTTGTTCAGTGTGATACTTTAAGTTTTAGACATTTTGTCTTTGGCTCCAATTAGGAAGTTTTTATTATCTGGTGAAGAGTACCCAATTTCAGGGTCTAGTATTGTATTCTGTATTATACAGAAGAACTTTTTTAAAAGGAAAATCCAACTCTGTTACAATCTTACACTTTGCTTCAGTGTCTCACCATTCTTTTCAGAGTTTTCTAAATTAACAAATATTATCAAATTATATGAATCTATATATCTTGCACCTTTTGTCTCCCATCTTAAAGCATCTCTTCAATATTTGAATCAATATTCCACAGACACCTCAGTTCAGAGTGATCTGCTGTGTATTCCCATAAACCTGTTCTCCCATTTGTTACTTTAGCTATTGGTCCCATTATTAATAAATATTAAAATGACTTATTGTTTTACTTTATTATTATTTCCACTGTAATCTTATTTACAATCACCAGATTCAAAAGTGCATAATCACTTAAACATGTTATAAGTCAGTTTAACATTGAATGTAAAGTTTTGAATGGCATAATGTATGCAGAACTATATTTTGCAAGAAGTAATTTAGTCACATCACAAGAAGAAAATAGTCACATTCCCTCTATTTTTGTATCTTTTATTATCAATAGAAAAACATGAAGGATCATATGTGGTAGAAGTGACTTAGTATAGGAATTTAGGAATTGTTATTTCCATTTATATTCCGCTGTGCTCCAAAACATAGTTATGCCAGTTCATGCATACCCTTGTGTTCATTGGAATGAAAGATAGAAAGGTTGGAAAAGAGATGACTGATAGTAGTTACCATATATATTTATTATCAGTGCACTGTATGTGTGATTTTTTTGTTCCCACTATTTTTATTTCCTCTTTTTTAGAATACTGTGTCTTATAACATTCTATTAATACCACTCTTCTCCCTCATCCTGTATCCACAATACAGAAATACTTCCCCTAAATCAAATCCTTTAAATTAATCAATTCCGGGGCTGGAGCAATAGCACATCAAATAGGGTGTTTGCCTTGCAAGTGGCGACCTGGATTTGATCCCCCACATCCCATAAGGTCCCCCGAGCACCGCCAGGAGTAATTCCTGAGCAGTGAGCCAGGAGTAACCTCTGAGCATCACTGGGTGTGACCCCAAAAAGCATAATCATCATCATCATCATCATCATCATCATCATCATCATAATAAATTAATCACTTTAGTGTGATTTCTTCTCAAAACTTTTCTCTAACCTTCACGGTCTTTTTTTGCAAACATATTTTATGAATATTTTAAAATCACTTGTATCACTTTTCCTCCCGTTGTTCATCGATTTGCTCGAGCAGGCACCAGTAATGTCTCCATTCGTTGGGAATGAGGTTCATTTTTGTTACTGTTTTTGGCATATTGAATATACCACGGGTGACTTGCCAGGCTCTGCCGTGGCTCTGGGTTCATTCCAGGAGGCAGAGAAGTCTTTTTCTATGTCAGACCATCAACAATCCAGGGCCCACGGGCAGAGCCCCTGGGTGTAGGTAAGCCTATCTCCTGTCTGCACCTGCTGACCCTGCTGGGCACTGCAGTCACACTGCAACACCTTCAGGAGACATCCTCTCTCATAGTGCTTGCAGCCCTGCCGGGCCTCCGGCCCTGGAATTCATCTTCCAGTACCGAGGCTGCCATCTCCAGCAATACATAATATATTTCAATTTTACTTACGTCCTCATTGCACTATTCAGTCTTCAAAGACTTTAATTAGGATATTGTCAATGACTAAAGTAATTTTTGTATAGATGATAATGCTTATTTTAACCGAGAGGAATAGATTTTTTTCTACTGACATTGCTAATTGTAGCAAGGGTGAAAACTTTTAAAGTAATTGGTTGTTGTATAATGACTTCTGTCAGGGATGCTGCTGAGGTCCCCAACAGTGTCAGGACAGAAGTTCTCTTCTACCTCCGAGAACCCCAGAGGAACAGATGAAAACTCACGAGTCCGGCGCGGTTCCAAAAAGGCTTTTAAAAATAGTACAAAAGCTCTACCACCGCAATCCAATATAATGAAAGAACTCTAGCTCTGGTCAGAACTTAGACCATACAAAAGAGCCTAAGTCTCCCACCAAAGAGAGAGGATCTCACCAGAGATGAGTCCTACCCAGAGAAGGAGCAAAAGGCCAAGGAGCAAAAAGCCAAAAAGCCAAAAACCAAAAGCAAAAGCAAAGGGGCCTCAAGTCAGTCCCCTTATATACACCAAAGTAATCCAGGGAGGGTCGTGTCAACAAAGAACTCTAAACAGAGTGTAGAAGGGTGGTGCCACATCCTATTGCAGGTATAAACAAAGATTATGCCAAGGACTAATCCCGAGATTATCTCTTATGTAAAACACTGGGGGGGAGAGAGAGAGAGAGGAGAGAGAGAGAGAGAGAGAGAGAGAGGGCTGATATAAAGTAATACATCTTAACCTCATGAGCTTCATGGAATCTATATGGTATCCACAAGGTCTTTTTATTTATTATCTGTGCCAGGGGTAACTCTGAGTATCTTGTTCTCCATATACTGAAAGGGTCACACTCGCCTGCTTGAGAGCAAACTAGTCTGATCCTTCCTATATCCTTCCTATAGTCTCAACGTAGCCAGGGCGGTAGTCTCCTGGTAAATTCCTAACTGTCCCACGCTGGGTGCAGTGGGTATAAAGAGGAGCTGTGCCCAATCTAGAAAACATAGAAGTCTTAGTAGATGTATAAATCAGAAGTTATTCAGTCAAGGTGACTTCTGTAACTGCCACACCCCTCAAGCAGTGTTTACATAGAAGAGAGGTCTCATTACAATGAACCTTGGCTTAAATAGATTAAGCTGGGAGTGTCAAAACACTAAAGCTCCCAGATTAGCTGAATCTGTCATCCAACAGACTGGTGTCCTTCATAGGTTTCTCTGTTTCAATTTTATGATTCAATCGATTAAATTTTGTCTTTAAATCTTTTTATTTCCTCTAGCTGCCAGGTCTAGAAATTCTTTTCTAAATCTCAAGAGAATACTTTAAAAATATATAGTATTTTTTCTACTGTCCTACTTAAATTATTTCCTACCTATTTAACCTGTTATTTAATACCTACAATTTTTTGCCACTGAAATATTACACTGATTGAGTTATTTTTTTTAAAGTTCGACGTTAGTCTGTAAGGGCATCCAGTAGGACTCATCAGTCTGTATAATCTAGGAATTATCCATTAACCTTTTATTAGACCTAGAGGTTATCTATCTTTAGATGTTTCAGCTATCTTTATCAACCATTATATCATAAAAGTTAATTTTTTGTAATGAATGATAATTTTTTAAACTGGTAAAAATTAGTGAATGGTTAATTATAAGAGAGGGCATAGACTATTTCTTTTTTATCAGTGACATTACTAGACTGATTTAAGGAATATAAGTTTTATTATTAGATAATTTCCTAATTTTGTAGAAGGTCATGGTTTTTATTATTTTCTTAAAAACTCCACATAAATCAACTGGAATAAATTTATATTTCTGCAACTGGAATAAATTTAGATTTCCCACACTTGTTTCTGTTCTTATCTGCTAATGAACATGGGATGAAAAAGATTCAGTTTTCTCATCAATAGAATGAGGAGGGTGGTAGTAGTTGATTAATAAACATCTTTCACACAGTAATGTTTTATGATTCTATTAATGTATGTTTAAACCACATCAGTAAGAAAAATAGATTTTCTTAGACTAGTGTTTAGCAAAGTTTCCTTAAATGACCTGTGCTGCTTAAAAAATATGTAGATAGATTTGTCTATTATTCAAATTTATGTAAAAGTGCATTGTTCTAACTCTTTAGCCCTGGACGTCTAATGGTTTGTATATTATTAAAATATCAGATCTGTAATTGAACTTCCCTCTTATTATTCTTCCTAGTGCTCTCTTATTAACTGCCCCCTTATTATTCTTACTAAACTATTATTCTTACTAATGTGGTTTAAACTTAGTGGAATCATAAAATTTTAGAATTTGAAGAATTCTAAAATTATATGGAGCAATTATGTGTGTCCATCTTCATCATTTGACAGATTAGAACTTGAACTCCAGCATAAAAATAATCAAATTAAAAGATTGAAAACAACCATACAGGTAAATGTAGTCTAGAAAAATCAGTTGGATCATATTTATATCAGAAAAAAGCATATTTTGAACTATAAAATGTAATAAAATATAAAACATGTCATACAGTAATTAAATGACACATATATTTAGAATTCTACTTCTCACTGGTATATGTATATAAACTGAAGGAAAATTTACTTGACCACTTGACATTCCGTTATTCATCAATTTGCTCAAGCGGGCACCAGTAACAACTCCATTTGTCCCTGCCAATGTAGCCCAATGGCATCAGCTTGCTCCAGAAATATGAAGAGCCTCAAACCACTCGTTCAGGTCATGACAAAGAAATCTGACCATCTTGTAAGTGGGAGGCCATGTGATCTTTTGATGTCCCATGGGATCCAGTCAGTAAAGGCTCTAGTCCAGTGGTGGTCTCCTAGTTGCATTTAATGTCCAGCCCATCTGATTTTTGACGCCTTGACAAGCAAGACAGCATCCCTGATTCTCAATGGTCGATGGAGGTCAGAACTCAGGATTCCTTCTCTCACTTGAGTGAGACATGATATTCCAAGGAAAATTAAAATATGCAAAGCTACTGTTTATAGACATGTAGAGAGACAGTGTAGTAACACAAGGGATCTTTCTTTCTTTCTTTCTTTCTTTTTTTTTTTTTGCTTTTTGGGTCACACCCAGCAATGCTCAAGTTGACTATATGCAAGGCAACCACCCCTACCCTCTGTGCTATCACTCTAATCCCAACACAAGAGATTTTTAACACATCACTCTCGGCAATGAACAGATCACTCAGTCAGAAAATCAAGGAAACAACAGCCTTCAATGAAGAAATAAATCTAACAGGCTTAATAGATCTTTGCAGATTTTCAGCCCCATTAGTCCTACCCCCTGAAAGAATTCATTGCACATTTATCTCAAGTGCTCATGGAACTCATTCTGCGACAGAAGTAATGTTGGGTCATAGAAAAAAATGCAGGTGAACTTAAATTTAAATTACATTGTGCCATTTATTTGTTTATTTTTCTCAAAAAAATCTATGAAAACAAGAAATCAACAACCAAAAAAAGTTGGAAAAACCTTATATATATATATATATATATATATATATATATATATATATAGCTATATAGATATATAGATAGATATATATATAGATAGATAGATAGATAGATGCACTTGTCTTGTACAAGATCAACCTGGGTTCATCCCCTGACAACATATGGCCTCCAGGGCCTTCCAGGAGTGATGTCTGAGCACAGATCCAGGAGTAAGGCCCATGCACTGCACTGTTGGGGAGCTGCTGGGGCCCCCAACAATACCAGGAAGCGAGTTCCCTTCTACCTCTGAAGCTGGCAGGGAATGGATGAAACCTCAGGAATCCGCACAATTTTGAAAGGCTTTATTATCACAGGTTCTGATATACAATCCAAGAACAGGGAAAAACTCTGGACTTTGGGTTCCCAACTAGGCCCAGCCACGTGTAGGCCAAGATGGCTACTACCACGCATTAAAACCCAACAGAGAACAGAGAGGACAGAGAGAGGAAAGCACCAAGGGAAGCCAAAATGGCAAAAGAAAAAAGGGCCTTCCCTCTTCTCCCAGCTTATTTTATAAACAGAAATCCACCAAAACTTCCCAGCCTGGCCCATCGTGGGTTGGGCTATCTAGAGATAAATACAGGTAAACAATTTTATTGAAAGGCAGCACTTCAGGTGGCCTTCTGACTTTTACCAGAGCTGATTCAAAGCCTCCTAGCAGAGCTGTGAGGGGCTGAAGCTAAAGCTGAAACTTTCAAGTATGGCATGTCACCCAACAGTGAACTACCATGTGTGCCCCAAAACAGACCCCCCCAAAATCATTGAAATCAAGATATGGCTCTTCAAAAGAATAAACAGAATGCACAAACAATTTGCTATGTTCTTGTAAAATGAAAGAAAAGTAATAAATAAAAAACAGAATTGTAAGAGGGAGGTTATGAGAGACATATAGAAATACAAAGGGTCATAAAAGCAACTTTTATGCTGCTAAGTTAGAAAACTTTGAAGAAGTGGAAAAATTCTTAGAATCACAGAGCCTCTTAAGACACACTTGGGAAGAAATAGAAAACTGAACAAGTGAATCATAAGCACAGTGAAACAGCAGTGAAAGATTTCCCCCTAAACATAAAATCCAGTATCAATGTCTTTACCATTTAAAGAAATTAAAGATCAACTGAACCTTCAAAAATGACACACTATCTGTCTATCTCAGCCTTTTCCAAATATTTGAGAAGATAATTTGTCCAAATATACTTTATGATTATAATACCTGATTCCAAAAGAAGACAGTGACATCATAATAAAGGGAAAGCTATAAACAAACAGCTCTCAGAATTATGGATATAAAGGACCTCAAAGTTAATTTTTACATGTCCAAATTTATAGTGCATTAAAAAGAGACGAAAAAACATATGATTTTATCAACATCTGCAAAGCAGTATTTATCCATTGTCTAATTCCATAAAACTTATTGATGTTAAAATTAAAAGGAACATTAATGATTACTGTATTACATTGATTTCCAATTGAGTTGATTTTGGTTCCTAGGGAGACATTTGTTAAAATTTGGAGATATTTTGCTTGTCATAACCAAATGGGTATGAATGGTATCCTGTAGGCAGAGAATAAACTTATACAATTTAAATAAACTATTACAATAAAGTCACAACCCCACCCAGCAGACCAGACTATCACAGCCCGGATCATCAACAGCCACCCTGCAGCAGTTTTTTTTCAATCCGGCCCAGGTATGCTGAACCAGAGACTCTCAGACATGGGGCAGAGTTGCTACTTGCTGTCCCTGTGCCCAGCTGCTTGTGAGGCGCCGGGAGGCATGGCGGGTTCTAGCCCTGGCCTGCCACCCCAGCAGAGCCTCACAACAAGCCAGACCACCCTCCTCTACTCCATGGGGCCTGCCATTTTCCACATCCAGACTTCCCTCTCGTCACAACTCCACCCAGCAGACCAGACTATCACAGCCCGGCTCACGCAGCCACTAGGGTTCATCAATAAATGCTTTATTTTGAGGTGACTACAACAGTATGCCACCCACACGGCAAGCCTGGCAAGCTGCTCATGTAGTATTTGATATGCCAAATACCAGTAACATTTATATTAGGTCATTCCAGTGACCTAATATAATTGTTTGAGGCTCTTTATGTTCCTGGAGCAAGTGGATGCCTTTGGGTTCTACTAGCATGAGACAGGACATATGGAGATATTACTGCTGCCTGCTCTAGCAAATAGATGATTAATGGGAAGATAGTGATTGTGATTACAATAAAGACTTACCTATTCTTATGTCCATTCAGAGTTATTACAGTAAAGAAGTATCCATTCTTATTTAGAGACTGAACAAATCTGCTTTTCTCTCATTGCAACAGGGAGTTAACTGATGTCTTTAAAAGATAATTTATGATAATTCATAAACTTCCTTGCTTTTATTGACATATTGACTCAATAGATTTTACAAAAAAATGAAGATGTTTTACAACTTTATGAGTGGTATAACAGGGAGTGAAAAAGTGAAAATGAATCTTATCACTTGTATCACTTGTCTTCCTGTTGATCCCCTTGATTGATTTGCTTCTAGCGGGCACCAGTAACATCTCCATAAGTACTGTCATCACATGCCCTCCGAGGGCATCTGCTCACTCCAGGAACATAAAGAGCCTCAAACTATTCCATAAGGTCATGGGAATGAGGAGTATAATTGTTACTGGTATTTGACATATCAAATACAACATGGGTAGCTTGCCAGGCTCTGCTGTGCGAGTGGGATACTCTTGCAGTCACCTCCAATCTCAAGCATTTATTGATGAACCATGCTGCTGCAAAACGGGCTTGTGATCAGCTCTTCTGCTGGGTGGAGCTCTGACAAGTGAGAAGTCCAGATGTGGAAAATGGTGGCCCTCATGGTGTGGGCCTCTTGCAAGACTCTGCTGGGGTGGATCTTATGTAGGTAAGATCTTATATAAGTAAATGAATTTTATATAAGTAGCAAAATAAAGTTTGAATCAGTGGAAGTTCAAAGTGTTTCTCAATGAGCAATGGAAAAAAAAGTATCCATTTTCTAGGAGTCTCTATGTCCATATTCATTATCCAAGTTTGCTTTAGATCATAATGCCTGACATGTGAAACATACTTAAGAAATATTTCAGTCAATGGTACACCTGCTAACTATTGCTCCCAAATAATAGTGTTTTACTGTCTGTTAGTCATTATTTCTAGCACTGCTATTTGGCTTTTTTTTTTTTCAATTTTTAAAACTGAATCACCTTGCGATACAGTTACAAAGTTGTGCATGACCAGGTTTCAGTCATACAATGTTCCAAAAACCATCCTCTCCACCAGTGTACATATCCCACCACCAATTTCCTCTGTTTCTCTCCTACCAGCCTGTACCCCAGCCTGCCTCTATTTCAGTCACTTCTCTCTCTCTCTCTCTCTCATTCTCTCTCTCCTTTTTGGGCATTATGGTTTGCAATACAAGTTACTTAAAGGTAATGGTATTTGTCCCTTATTTTCAACTTTCAGCATTCAGTTCTTGTCCAGTATGATCATTTCTGACTACTGTTGTCATATGTGGCTGCTTAATCACACTTTATCAACTATGTAAACATGATATTGGTCACAGAAATCTTTACTAGAATGATTGTGGCTGAATTTACTAATACAGATATTAGCTTTCTACTAGGGATATTACAGATTACTAATACAGATATTAGCTTTCTACTAGAGATATTGCTTCATATTTAGATGGATCTCAGCAATGACATACTAGGACAGACTCTGTAATCCTTGTTCTATTTCCAGTGTCATGAAAACATTTTTGTATGGGATTGTGATCCTTAAGTAACATGATTCATTCTCCACTTCCATATATTCCTATCTTGTCTCTAGAATAAATAATTAAAAATAAATATCTGTGATTTTTTTTTCACCTGTGGGTAGGGAAAATCCAGATATCAAAGATAACACATAAAATAACCTCTTCAACAGACACTACAGAAATTCTAAACTTTAACGGTATTCAAAAATCATGTTCATATATTTCACAGACTATATCTTCAATATAAACAATTATGGTACAAATTAACTTAAAACTCTAAGAAAAATATCATGTTGTTGGCCACTACATGGATTGATTGGGAGAAAAAAATCAGATAATTTATTTATTCATTTATTTATTTTTGCCAGTGACCTCTTTTATCTCCTGCTGACAACTGCCCACTGGCATGAAAATGAAGTTGAGAGGTCCAGGGGCCTCTGCCTTTCAGAACCACACTGATCCTGAAACATGGGAGCTGCCCAAGGGTGCTAGGATGTTTCTTGTCCAGAGAGAAGGATAGGGAAGGATTGAGACTCAACAAAGAGATGTCCTGCACTGAGCTCTGGCCTAGCCCTGCCCCCAACCTGGCTGAGGCTTCAGTGAACAGGCTGGCCACAGCCCTACCCCAGCCTGCATGAGGCCTCAGTGAACAGGACAGTCAGAGCCTCCTCTCGGTAGTGCAGGCACTGGGCAGGTGGCTCAGGCTGGTTCCTAGGAGCCAGTCCAGTATTTACTCAGCACTGTGGCCTGAGCGGGGTGAGGGATGAAAGGTACAGCGTCCACTCCCACCCCACTGACAGCAGTCTTGGGCGACTTCTTTATGGTCATTGGGTGATGCTGTTCAGTCCTACTTGCCCAGGGATCGCATGGCAGCTACTATAAGTAGATGTGTGCATTTTTCAGCAAAGTCAGGCTGTAACCTTCCTCTTCAAGTGAAATTAAAAGGAAGGGAATTAATGCAGAATGATCTCTCTCTCTGGGATATAAAGAAACTCAGTAATGGGATAAGAAGTAGCCAAAGGTCACAGAACATGAGAGATCTGGTCTAAATGAACTGAGCTACAACATACCATGACTAGGGGATGGCAAATGTGTGGGAGAGAGTGGGGGCTGCAGGAGGGGAGAGGTAAGTTGAAGATAGTGAGAGTGGTCGCTCTAGTGGAAGATGTGGTGATGTTGAAACATAAATCTTGTGCCTCAAAATTTAAACAAATTTTAAAAAGCACTATTAATTCAGTTATTTCCTCATATTTCTTAAATTTTCTATAAGCTTAAAGTTGAATATATATGCATATATATATAATTTAAAATTACGTATGTATATGGAATCTAACTGCAGCTACATTTTGGTTATATCAGAGTAAAATACGTATTCCTCTACTTAGGTAGATATATACTCTCAACAAAATAAAACATTGTTAACTTTCAAACTATCTTAACTCCAGGAAAAAAAACATTACATGTCAGAGTGTGTGAAAGAATAACAGGAAAATTTTTGAGTTATTATTAAATATAAATTGAGTATTATATAAATAAATTTTATGAGAGTTTGCTAATAAACTTTTTATTATAGAAAGCATTTCAAACAACAATCATGTTAGTATAGTAATAGCATTTTTAACTATAAATTTCTTCTTAATAATTAGTTAACTTGAATATTTATTTGATTAAATCAGATTTTTCTTTAAATACTGAGAAAAGAGAATTATTAAATCCAGATACTTTGCTGGTTGTTTAATAATATTAGTTTCAACATAAAAATTATAAAGAAAATCTTATAAAGATATAGTGCTTCATTAGACTAACTAGAGCTAACCATTTCTATCAATTATTTGAATTTTTATCATTTCATTATTCATATACAAAATCCATTCTTTGTTAGAAAGTAAAAAAAATAGTAGGTTGTTGGAGGACAGCTATTTAGCTATTCTGGGAGTTTTGTTGTTTTGCCCACTCCCAGCTTAATCCGACTTAAGTCAAGGTTCATTCTAATGAGACTTCTCTTCTATGTAAACACTGCTAGAGGGTGTGGCAGTTACAAAAGTCACCTTGATTGAATAACTTCTGATTTATACATCTACTAAGACTTCTATGTTTTCTAGATTGGGCACAGCTCCTCTTTATACCCACTGCACCCAGCGTGGGACAGCTAGAATTTACCAGGAGACTACCACCCTGGCTACACTGAGACTATAGGAAGACTATAGGAAGGATCATACTAGTTTGCTCTAAGCAGGTGAGTGTGACCCTTTCAGTACACAAGAATAAGATACTCAGAATCACCCTGGTGCAGATAATAATAAGAAGGACCTTGTGGGTACCATCTAGATTACATGAAGCTCATGAAGTTAAGATGTATTACTTTTTACCAGCCCCCTCTCTCCAGTGTTTTACATAAGAGATAATCTTGGTAGAAAGGATTAGACTTGGCATAACCTTTGTTTATACCTGCAATAGGGTGTGGCACTACACTCTGTTTAGAGTTCTTTGTTGACATGACCCTCCTGATTGGATTACTTTGGTGTATATAAGGGGCTGACTTGAGGCCCCTTCACCTTTTGGCTTTGGGCCTCAGCTTTCGGCTTTTGGCTTTTGGCTTTTTGCTCTTTGGCCTTTTTGCTCCATCATCTGGGTAGGACTCAGCTCGGGTGAGATCCTCTCTCTTTGGTGGGAGACTTAGGCTCTTTTGTATGGTCTAAATTCAGACCACAGCTAGAGTATTGGATTGCTGTGGAAGAGCTTTTGTACTATTAAAAGCCTTTTTTGGAACTGCACCCGGACTCGTGAGTTTTCATCTGTTCTCCTGGCGTCCTCGGAGGTAAAAGGAGTACTTCTGTCCCCTACACTGTTGGGGACCCCGGTGGCGTTCCCGACGGTAGGTCAAAAAAGTTTTTATCTACAGGCAGTTTACAGAGAAAAATGTTTTGTAGTAGAAAAAAAAAGTAAAAACAAGCAAACAAATGAACATAAATTCATAGAAAGTTACTTAGCAATGAACCATGTTATATTTTTATCAATAATTTTTTCTAATACTTTTTTAGGGTGAAAATTGAAGTATTTAATGGGAAACAAATCATATATTATTGTTAGCCACAACCCGATTTTTGACTCTTAAAATTCCATGATAGAAACAAAGAGAAGGTTAGTCAACAGTAATACAATACATTTTATGTGCAAACCTTTTGGTATTTATATCTGTGCTTTGGTTGACACCTAGTATCAAACAAAAAGGAGCTTCATGGAACTATAGTTTAAAGGACAGAGAAGTGGTGTTTTCTTTCTGTTTCTTCCTGGATATACCACTGAAGTACTAATGATGATATCAGGCATATTATCTCATAAGGAACATACTAGAATAATTGTGTCAGATAGTAAAATGTTATTATATTGATAACATTATTTTCGTAGACTATTTCCTCATACCACTAAAAATTCAGTCCTTTACATCATTAAAATTACATTTCAATTATATTTTTATGTACTTATCTTTGAAAATGCAAGACAGCGGGTCTGCTTTCCACTTGAAATTCCCTATGCTTGTCACCAAAGTTGTATAAGTACCTAAATCCATCTGCCTTAAGTATTTACAATGAACATTTTGATGATATTTTTGATTATAAATGAACTCTTTTCCTTAGTGAATATTTTACCGTAAAATGAAGAATAGTCTAGAATTTACAGTTCAAAACAATGCAATAGTAGTTCTTTCAGCAACTCATCCTAATTTTAATAATTTTCTCAATTTCACTTCTAAATGTAGGCTCAGCATGCAACATTAGGAGTTCAGTAAGCTTTTAAATTAAAAGTTCTTTGTTGCCAAATATTTATTTCTTTTCCCTTATTTTAATACTTATATTTTCATTTCCTTCAAGATTTTTTTACCTTTTCATCCCCTCCAAGTTTGTGCTATAAAGAAAAACCCCATTTTCATTGCCTTAGTTCAGAAATCTAGTTAATCTGAATAGGGGATTTTTCTTGCTTTAAGATCAATATCCAAGGTCAGGCAAAACATGGATCAGGAGGTCTTGTCAAAGGTGGAAATTACCACAAACATGTGGGAGTCAGAGTTTAGGTAAAATAGAGAAGGGAACAGTGTGCTAATACTTGTTGAAAGTGCTAATACCAACCTAGAACTGAGCATTAAATGCAGGCAAAAGATACACACGATAACCTCTAAATGTTTGTATTGTAATCCACAATATGTAAGAGAAGGAAGAGAGAAAAGAGAGAGAGAGAAAGAGAAAGAGAGAAAAGAGATAAAGAACGTTCCACAGAGGCAGGCTAGGGGGGGGGGAGGAATTGGGGACATTGGTGGTGAGAAATGGGAACTGGTGGAGGGATGGTGCTGGAACACTGTATGACTGAAACCCAAACATGAACATCTTTGTAACCGTATATCTCATGTTGGTATAATAAAATATTAAAAATAAAAATCTTAATTTTGAAGTAGACATGTTTCTCTATGAGTCTCTTGTCTCATGGGAACATTTACTGAAGACTTTTGCCAACTCTTAGAAAAGAATTATTAAAGTAGCTAGATTTCCTTTGTCTCTGGACAATGTTGCTTACAGATTAGTTTAGAACTGAAAAACCAACTTACTACTGGTCAGAGTACAGAGACAATGTATAAAAAAGGCAAATCTGAGAGGCTCAGAAAAAAAAAACCAGAACACTTATGAAGTCTGATACAAACGTTTCCTTAATTTTTTTTGAACAAATTTGTTGTTGTTTTTAAGCAAGTTTGAATATTTCCTAAGATGGGTTTTTATTACCTCAATCAAAGTCAAAACAGAAGTGAAACCGGGAGCATTTAATTTTTTCAAAGTAAATTTCAAATTCTCCAATTCATTGAATTAATTTCAAAATGATTAATAAATGTATATTCTAAGGATACATTTTTAAAAAATTGTAGTATTTGAGGACAACATTGCCTCTCATCTCATTCTGAAGAAGCCACATTGCGGAGTTCATATTCAGTATGAAAACATTTGTTCTACACATGACGTGGGTTCAACTAGATAGACACTCAGCATATTCACACAGAGAGGCCCCCACTGGAAAATAATGTGTCATTTCTGCATTTCATTTTGCTTTTAGCTCTGCTGTCGTGTTTTGATATTTTCTGTATGGAACAGTATCCCACATTTTTCATTTTTATCCCTGCAAGTTGTGTTGTTTATTCTACACTAAAAGCACCCTAAAAATGATTATTTTGGTAGAATAGAGAAATCTTGTAAATACTTGGAACAGAAATATCTCTGATTTCAAAAGAATGGTTTGTTGGGTGGTGTCATAAAATGCATTCCTGGGTTTATGGTATTGCAAGTGAAATTTTCTGGTTTAAATGCTAATTTTATTTAACGGTTATTCGTAATCTTATAGCTACATATAGAGACTGAAGTTGACTTAGAGGGAAGGCTTTTCTCTGAAAGCTAAAGGAATCCAAGGAGAAAGAATTAGGTGAGTCACCAAATCACTTTTAATATGTGATTACAGTTTAAGACAATCGATGTACCACATCATGGAAGAGAACCTGAAAACCCATTTCTTGGGCAAATTTAATAATGCTAGAGACTTGAGTTTTGTAATTAAATATCATTCTCTATAAATTACCTAAAAGTCTGTGTATCTGCCATTTTTAAGTGTCAGAATTATTTTATTTTGTTTTGTGGGGACACACCCAACAGTGTTTCGTGCTTGCTGCAGGCAGCACTCCCAGAACCATATGAATTGTGAGTATCAAACTTGGGTGAGCTGCTTTTTAAGGCAAGGGTCATAAAATCTGGATTATCTCTCTGGACCAGATTTAAACTGCCATTATGTATTTCTTTCATTTTTTAATGTCATCATGTCTGTGACAGTTTCTATGGCAGCCACTAGAAGATTCTATGGTCTGCCATAAGCAATAATTCATGTTAGTAAAATTTAATATTTTAAGATAAAGTATTGATATGTAGGTAAGAGTTAGTGTGGCATGTGAATAAAATTTTTTATTAAAGGCTCACTGTATCACAAAAAATCCTGCAAATTATTAAATTTTTCTAATATGTCTAGGACAAGACTTTGCTAAAGTAAATGCTTTTAGCTGAGGGATTTAGTCCAGCACCAGAAGCTATGTATGATTCACAGGAGTGGCAAAGAGCTTATTAGATGTGGTTAATGTTTTCAGGACAACTACACAGGAAATTGATAGTTATTAATATTTAATGATTCATTTATACTTGGCATTCTTCCTCCCTGGGTATAGACAAGTTCACCCACAGAACAATATTTTTGATCCTGAAAATATTTTTAATGTTGTGTATATGGATATGGATAATGGTACTATTTTTAACCAAAATATTTGAGACTGAATTTGTATATACTAAGCTCATTGGAAATTTTATATCAGTCTCAATTATTATAACTTCAACTATATATAATGAATTATTTATATCTCACTTTATTGCATTGTGAATTTGAAAATGATTAGGCGATATAATAAAAGTTCACTAATTTTAAAAACTGGCATAGAAAAGTAACTCATAATTGAGAAAACACAAGATTTATTTTCAGCTCACTCACTGTTTTCTGTAACATGAATGTCCCGATAATTGTTTATTTTTTACACTTTGCTTTGCACTTTATCAAATTGTTCAAATTATTTATGTACTATGAATCTAAAGTTATTCCTAAGTACATTGTTGCAGTTATACATATTTGATTTTTCATTATAAAATAGGGAATGAAGATATTCCTAAAATATCAGGGGAAATCATATTTACATAGCTGAATAGAAAATAGTCAATATTTTCAAATAAATGTCCACTTGTCAAATTTTTGAAGAAAAATAAACTGAATAGCTAATAAGCAACTAAAGAATGTAGGCACCTAAGGTACAGAAATACATAATCTATGACTATTGCTTCAAACTACACATATCAGAAGGTATGCATGGGAGAGGTAGAGGGAAACTGAACAAGGATAATGAATTGATTTGCCTCTGATATTATTTCCTACTGCATTCCTGTCCAAACATCTATTGCACCCATTCTCTCTTTTCCTAAGTATACCAACTGCTGTTTCAATTTGTGACTTTTTTGGGGAGGGTGGGGGTCAGATTTGGGTCTTATTTGTGGTGTTCTGTGCTTTTGCTGGCTCTATATTTAGGGGATCATATAGAGTTGAGGTTGATGGAATTCAGGTCTGCTGAAGGAAAGGCAAGTGCCCTACCCACTGTACTATCTCTCTGGCCCCAACCCCCCATTTTTTTGCACTTTCATTTTTGTATTTGCTACTACCTGTGGGTTGGGCCGCTTTTCTCATACATCTCAGGTTCAGTTTTTCCAGAGCTCAAGTGCAGGTAGTCTCTTAGTGAGACTAAGATTTGGAGGGAGGCGTTCCTCTACACTGAAACATGAATTGTATCTGTGAAAAAAATAAAATGCTCTGTATCCTCATATTATTTTATTGTAAACATTAAATATCAAGTGAAAGAAAGAGGTGAATAATATCACCTACTAAGTTGCAAATCTCAATCACCCAATGGGAAAATGAAATTATCTACATAAATGTTTGACATCACAATTTATCTTATCTATATGTATGTCTATAACTATATCAAATATATGGAACTATAATTGTCTATTTGTGCAGTCATCAAGAAATATAATGTTCTAGCTCTAAGTTTCTGTAGGAAGGTAGTTACCTAACTTCAGTGTTGGCCTAACTCAAGCTGCAAAAATATTTCCATATTTAAAGATATAAATTCGGTCCTTCCAAATAAAGGCACTTAGCTAGCATGAATGACCACCTCAATTATTGAATAAATTTGTATAACATATGTGTTACAAGTGTCTTATTAATTAATTTTAACTTAATCACACATATGTGATAGGCTATATTCAGTTATATAACAGGAAATTTCTGTCTTTGCAATTATTAGTACATAATTTCTTTTTTATGTTTTATTATACCATCATGAGATATATAAAATTACAAAGCTATTCATGATTGGGTTTCAGTCATACAATATTGTAACACCCATCTTTCCCAACATCAAAACCAATGTCCCCAGATTCCCTCTCCCCTCCTCAGCCTGCCTCTATGGCAGGAACTTTTCTCTCTCTCTCTCTGTCTCTCTCTGTCTCTCTCTGTCTCTGTCTCTCTCTGTCTCTCTTTCTCTATCTCTCTCACTCTCCCCCTTCACTTATACATTGTGACTTGCAATGCACATATTCATGTATATTTCTTTGCCTGCATTCTGGTTTAATATTTATTCTATGACATTGTGGGTAGCCTCTGGCTTAGGAGATTTTTATCTTTATTGTATTTTCTGAATTAATTAATTTGTCATTTATTAGTTCATCTTTTGTGTTATAAGGACTTCTATTATACCGATAATCATAAAAATTCATATATTGGTGGAATAGTTTAATTAAATATCTATAAACTATCAAAATATTGAATCAATCTAATTACACATCAACAAATGGCATGATAAAGAAATTGTAAATATACTTCATAGAGTATGAAGCTTCCAAAATGGATGTGACTTTTTATCATACTAACTGATAAAAGAAAGGAAATAGATTTGCCAAATATTTCATTCACATATGAAACATGAACAATTAAATTATCTGACAATAGAATAATGAAGCTGACACAGATTGATAAAAGCTATGGATGATTACTGGAGAGGTGCCTATGAAGAACATATGCAGGCTTCTCTCTGATGGAGGGAAGACACTGAAACTTGGGTGGTCAATGTGTAAATAATAGAGAAGTATGGCATAAAATATCTGCAATTTCAAATATTTCATACTATTATGCAATTAAATAGTACTGTATATATAATACAGTATATATTCCCACGTGAAAGCAACCCATGAAGTTGACCTCCTCAGCCAGCCCCTGACTGAGTCCAACATTGCTCCAAGGGTTTGCTCACACGTGCAGGGGAGAGACCATGCTGGCCAGACTCGGAGAGGAGACTTGGCTCTGCCCTTTCCTCTGCCCCCCATGCCAGCTCTCCCAGAGAGAGACCCACCCACACCAGACCCACACTCCGTTGGCCCACGGCTGCAAAGCGGCCACACGATATTCTTAGATAATACTGATTTTAGGATAAGGTTCTTCCCAGGATCTTTCACATTTATACATTGTATACAGTTCTAGACAGGTTCTAACTGATGCCCATCATCCCAGTAAGCCTAGCAAGAAGCCAGAGCAACCCACACATCATGCTGTCAGTCATTCTCAACATCCAGACTCCATAGTTCCTCAGAGCTCCATCCAAGAGAAAACCTGATCTTTACCCTTCAAGTTTCATCAGTAAAAGCTCGAGATGAGAACCTTCTACTGAGAGTATAGCACCTACACGGCAGAGCCTGGCAAGCTACCGTACTTTTATTTGTTATGCCAAAAACTAGTAACAATTATGGACCTCAATTCCATGACCTGAAGAATGGTTTGAGGCTCTTTCTGTCCCTGGAGCAAGCACTGGTCTTGATTGTGACAGGGCATATGGAGATGTTACTGGTGCCCACTCGAGCAAATCTGTGAACAACGGGAAGACAATGACAGTGACAGTATATATAATATGGCGTTAATGGTAAATCAATATACAAATTAAAAGTCCATACTCTCCTTGTAACTTTGATTTAAAAAAGTAATATCACTGTAATCCATAGTCTGGAGAGGAAGGAAAAGAGAAAGATAGAGAAATGGAAAGAAATAAAGAACCTGCCATGGAAGAGGGCTGGGGGAGGGGGAGGGGAACCGGGGACGTTGGTGGTGGGAGATGGGCACTGTTGGCGGGATGGGTGCTGCTACACTGTATGACCAAAACCCAAATATGAACTTTTTAATTGTATATCTTTGTAATTGTAAAAATAAAAAAAAAGTAATATCACAGTAGAACTAAGACCACTACTTCTTTATTCTTCAAATTGTCTGTCTTAAAATTCAAATGCTCATTATATCGCCACATTATTCATAGATAACATTTTTTCATGATCACTTCCTTGAAGAATGGTGATATCCTGTAAGTGAATCCATTATTCAGCTCACAGAGGATCTTGATGTAATGAGTTTAAATGCCCTGTTTGGCTAGGACTTCACTGACTGCTTTAGTCTCAAGAGAATCAAAGGCTTTCTTTAAATCAATGACACAGTGGCATCTTGAACTCTCGGGAAACCTCATGAGCATGGTCACAGTGTTGATACGGTCGATTGTGCTATATCCTTTTCAGAACCCGGCTTGCTCACATGGTTGTCCTTCATCTAGTGTTCTGCTGATACTGCTGATTCTGCTGAAAGGACAGGTGGGCTTTTCAAATACTTTTTCTGGCTTCTACCGCATCGACCAGTACTGCTGCACTTCTCTCTTTGAGGTCTTTCTTTATCACTTCTCTGCACTGCCTTTCAAGCTCTGACGTTAGTTTGGGATTACTTGAGGCTCGCACCAAGCCACACTGGTGAATAAGCTTGAGAGTTTCCAAAGACAGGCATCTATGGCTTTCTCACTCTTGGCATTCCTTGCACAATAATGGAGGTGCTGAACCAGTTGATCGTATTCCTCATCGATGTTGTCTGTGAAGTAATTTTCCTGTATTGCTGCAATAGTGCCAAAGAACTCCCAGTTGGCGGTCGTTCTCGGAGTTCTCTTCCTAAACTTTGGACCCCTTTTTTCCTGCTCCATGAAGTAGAGGGGTTCAACAGGGTAAAACCATTTTACCGAAACTCTTCAGTGCCACCCTCGAGACCGTCATGCAGTGACTGGAATGGGAAGAAATGGGACTGAATATAGGGAGTGTCGGCAACTGCACCACCTCTGCTTCACTGATGACATCATTCTAATAACACCAAATATCAGCCAAGTGGCATAAATGCTGGCTGACTTCGATTGTGAGTGTGGAACGGTCAGACTGCAGCTGCATTTCAAGAAGACAATGTTCATGAGCAACGGACCAGATCCTGATGCTCCATTTGCTTTCAATGGAATGAACATCTCTGAATGCAACAGTTATGTGTACATAGGTCGAGAACTCAACATGACAAACGAGTACCTGAACTACGCAGGAGGAAGAGAGCAGCGTGAAATGCCTTCAAGAGCATCGAGGAAGTGGTAAAGAAGACAAAGAACCTCCGACTCCGGGCACAACTTTTTGACTCCACCATTCTTCCTGCACTAACATACTCCTCAGAGACCTTGGCCCTTTAAAAACAGGGTATCACGGCATTACTGCTATCTTGGGTTGATATTTTATAGTCACCATATTATCCAATATTTTTTTCTTTACAGGAGGCATTTTTTAAAACTTCATATTACAAGTTCATGTAGAAATTTCAGTTTTAGAAAATATACTATTTTAACATCTCATAGTAGTCACTGTTTGTTTATTAGTGCCCTTTTGTTTTGTTGATTTTCTCAATCCTCTAGGACTATACCAGTGTTGGAAGAATGCCATATTTTACCTAATTATAATTTTTTGTCTTTCCTATTTTAGAGAATTTCATAGAGACCTAAATGCTCCTGATGTCTATTCACATTTAGAAGACATCAGAAAGTTGTTTGGCGTCTTGGTGTATAAAGGCAAGGCTTGTCAAAGAGAAGCCTGTACTTTAGGTGGTAGAGTCAATTAATATGGGCATATAGATGTAGGATTGGGTGAGTCTTCTGGAGACCTTCAGTTCTCTTAGAGAACTCAGTTTATCCTGGGAGGTGAGAGTCTGATTGCTCAGCATTCTGAATGACACTGATTGGAGGGCTAGGGTGGGAGATGTAATTTTCCATATATAAAATTTCAATTAACAGAATTGTTTTTCAACGCCACATCTGTTTTCTGTTTACCACTGCTTTTATAAATGGCAAGTCTATGAAAGCTTTTCTGGGACAGTTTGGAATCCACACATCAATTATCCTCTCCAAAACTATAGTTTGGGGTGTTTACTGCTCTGCCCCTATTTCCTCTCATCCATCTGCTTTATGTCTCCTAGATTATACAGATAAACTTTATTAATTATTTCACTAGTTTTTTTTCTTGTTGACCTAGATTTTTAATTTTTTTTTGTTAGTAGACCCTGTTTTATAAATGTGTTAATAATATGGTTATCGTTATACAATGTTCCAATATCAATCCCACCACTAGAGTCAGCTTCCCTCACCAATATCCCCAGGTTTGGTAATTGTACACTGGGTCTCATGCTTTCAGCTTTCTTGGCTCTGTGGTTTAGATATATTCATAGACACAGGAGAGTACCTGAGGCCAATGCCCCCATCTGCTATTACCACCCATTCATCTCTTCACTGTCTTCTTAATTTCTGCAAGGGTAATCTAGGTAACACCATTACCCCTTTGATATTTTGCATTCCCTTGTCCTGTTTTATTCTACACCACAGCTGAGTGAGATCATTCCGTATTTGTCCTTCTGACTTCATTTAATATGATATTATTCAGTTCCATCTAATTTGAAGCAAATTACATGATTTCTTTATTTTTTTTGCACTTACATAGTATTCAATTTTGTATATCTCCACACCTATCCACTCATGCATCTTTGGACACCTTGGTTGATTCCACAGCTTAATATAAGTAATGTATTAACAATGATGTGCATATATCCTGTTCAATGATTATTTTTCTTTCTTAGAGGTAGTAAGAAGTAGATTGCTGTGTTGTATAGTAGCTCTATACTTGTCTGAGAAATTGCAATACTGTTTTCCATAGGAATTGAACCAGCAAGTATTCCCACCAGTTTCTTGCCATTTCATTTCTGTGGCCACTTTAAAGTGATTCACTCTCTAATATTATAACGCTTCTCATTTTAATAGTCTTTAAATAAATCAATATAATAAATGTGATAATATGCTTCCTTCCCCCTTCCTTCTTTATTTTTCTTTCCTTTTCTCTCTGATCTCCTTCCTTCCTTCCTTCCTTCCTTCCTTCCTTCCTTCCTTCCTTCCTTCCTTCCTTCCTTCCTTCCTTCCTCCTTCCTTCCTCCCGCCTTCCTTCCTGCCTTCCTTCCTTCCTGCCTTCCTGCCTTCCTGCCTTCCTGCCTTCCTGCCTTCCTGCCTTCCTGCCTTCCTGCCTGCCTGCCTTCCTGCCTGCCTTCTTGCCTGCCTGCCTTCCTGCCTTTCTGCCTTCCTCCTCGGTTTATTTCCTTCTTCTTAGAAAACCTGGAGATTTGCTTCTGGCTGTATAATCAGGGATCATTCCTTGCTATGCTCAGAGGACAGTTTGTGGTATCAAAGATTGGATCAGCTCTGTGCAAGGGCAGCACCATACACTTTTTGCATGTCTCCAGCACTGAAATAGCTTTTATAGATTAGATTTTAAACTGTAAATTTTTAACTTTATTTTTTAATTTTTTGACAAGAACTTAGTCCTTTATTATTTCTCCCCAAAAGGGAAATCCTTTTCCTCTCTTTTATACTTTCCAATAAAGTTTTTACTTTCAAAAAACATTGACAAAAGCAAACATAAGGTTGCAATTATGTGTATTATCAATGAGTATATTATTTATAGCTAAAAGACTCGATCACTTGATCACTTGAATCCCGTTATTCATCGATTTCTCGAGCGGGCGCCAGTAACATTTCCATTGGACCCTATCACGTGCCAATGTAGCCCAATGGCATCTGGTTGATTCAGGAATATGAAGAGCCTCAAACCGTTCCTTCAGGGTCTTAAAAAGGAAGTCTGACCATCTTGTAGGTGGGCGGCCACGTGATCTTTTGACATCCCGTGGGATCCAGTTGGTAACGGCTCTAGTCCAGCGGTTGTCTCCAAATCGCAATACATGTCCAGCCCATCTGATTTTCGATGCCTTGGCAAACGAGACAGCATCCCTGATTCTGGAATAGCGACGGAGGTCAGAACTCCGGATTCCTTCTCTCACTTGAGTGAGGCATGATATTCCAAGCATAGCTCTTTCGATGCCTCTCTGGGAGACCCGGATAGCATTCTCATCCTGCTTTCATAGGGCCCAGGTCTCTGAGGTGTATGTTAATGCAGGGAGAACTGTGGAGTCAAAGAGATGTGCCCGGAGCCGGAGGTTTTTTTGTCCTTTTAGCTATTTCTTCAATGCCTTTGAAGGAATTCCATGACGCTCTCTTCCTCCTGCGCAGCTCAGGTTTTAGGTCGTTCATCATGTTGACTTCTCGACCGAGGTACACATAACTGCTGCATTCAGAGATGTTTGTTCCATTGAGAGTGAATGGGGCCTCTGGAACTAGTTCATTTCTCATGAACATAGTTTTATTCAGATTCAGCTGTAGACCTACCTTTCCACATTCTCAGTTAAAGTCAGCCAGCATTTGTGCCGCTTGGCTAATGTTTGGTGTTATTAGAACGATGTTATCAGTGAAGCGGAGGTGGTGTAGTTGCCGACCATCTATCTTCACTCCCATTCCTTCCCATTCTAATTGTCTCATGATGTTCTCGGAGGGTGGCACTGAAGAGTTTTTGGTGAGATGGTATCACCCTGTCGAACCCCTCTTTTGACATCAATGATCACTTCTTTGTAGAATGGTGAGATCCTGGGGGTGAATCCGTAACACAGCTCACGAAGGATCTTGAAGTATTGGGTTTGAACACCCTGTTTGGCTAGGGCTTCGATGACTGCTTCAGTCTCCACAGAATCAAAGGCTTTCTGTAAATCAATGAACGTGAGACAGAGCGGCATCTTGTACTCCCTACAAACCTCAATGAGCTTGGTTACTGTGTGGATATGGTCGATTGTGCTGAATCCTTTCCGGAAACCTGCTTGCTCGCATGGTTGTCCTTCATCTAGTGTTTTGCTAATCCTGTTCAGGATGACTCGTGTAAACAGCTTGTAGATGACAGACAACAGGCAGATGGGGCGATAGTTGCCGATGTCGTGAATGTCTCCCTTCTTGAACAGTAGAACTGTCCTGCTGGTTTTCCATTGGGAGGGCACCTTGCATTCGGACAGGTAGCATGTGAAGAGCCGAGCTAGTGTATTGATGAGTACCGACGGCAGATTCTTCAGGTGTTCGGATCTGACTTTGTCTGGGCCTGGTGCTGTTCCCTTCATTACCGACGAGATGGCATGTCGGATTTCAGAAGGGAGAACGTTGGGAATGACATATCCATCCTGTGGAATGGTATGTGGGCAGGTGGATGTGGCTATCAAAGAGATTTGAGTAGAAGTCCTGGATAATCTTCTCCATTGCCTTTCTGGAAGATGTGATAGATCCATCAGGGGCGTCGGAGGGCAGTCATCTTGGTCTTATAGTTGGCGAAGGACAGGCGGGCAGTGCGAATACTTTTCCCGGCTTCTGCTGCATCTTCCAGTATTTATGCTATTCTGTCTTTGAGGTCTGCTTTTATCGCTTCTCTGCACTGTTTAGCAAGCTTGGACGTTAGCATTTTGTCTCCTGAGGCTCGCGCCTTGCCACGTTGGCGAATGAGCTCAAGAGTTTCTGAAGACAAGCGTCCTTTTGTGTCTTTCTCTCTCTCTGCATTCTTCGCACAATCATGGAGGTGCTGAACCAGTCGGTTGTATTCTTCATCGATGTCATCAATGATGGTATCTTCCCATGTTGCCACAATGGTGCCAAAGAGTTCCCAGTTGGTGGTCGTTCTGGGAGTTCTCTTCTTAAACTTTGCAGCCTTTTCTCCCTTTTGCGGGAAGTAGAATTTTGCACGAAGGAGACGGTGGTCCGATCCTGTTTGGAATTTGGGGACGACAGCAACATCGGTCAGACAAAACCGTCGATTGAAGATGATGTGGTCAATTTCATTGTGGAACTGTCCGCCAGGAGATTCCCATGTCCAACGTTTCGCTTCAGCCTTCTGAAACTGTGAGTTCCCATGAATAGTCTTGGTGGACATGATGAACTCAGATAGTCTCTCACCCTGTTCGTTCCATTCTAGGCCATGGGTCCCGATGTGGAGTTCTTCAGGCGATCTTCTCGGTCCTATCTTGGCATTAAAATCACTGACTATGATCTTGTAGAAGGTGTGATCTTTTATTTATAGAACTCCTCCAATTCCATGTAGAATTTCTCAATTTCATCTTCTTTGTATGTGGATGTTGGTGTATAGACAATGAAGATAGAAATTGCTGGCAGTTGGCCACATCTCCTCAAGTGTAATTGTCCTAATCGGTTTGTTAGGCATTCAAATGAGTCAAAGTTGACAGCCATGTTCGTGTTGACAAGGACACCAACGCCACCGAAGCCTCTTTTGTCACATGTTCCAGGGAACAATTCTTCTCCGGTGTCAAATACAGCATGATGCGACTGACGCCTCCTCGTCTCAGTCAGACCAATGATGTCATACTTGATCTTTTGCGCTTGCACCATCAGATCCTCAATATATGCTTCCGATGCCAGCGTACGTGCATTGAAAGTACAGACAGTCATTTTAGTCCTTCTTCATTTTGGCAGCCTAGGACAGCCGTGAAATTTTATCAGGCACTGCTTGTTTGCCTTTCTTACTGCTGCCGTATTAAGGGCTCTTTCAGGGTCAGGAAAATAATCATTTTTGTTACTGGATTTGGCATATCGAACACGCAATGGACAGCTTGCCAGGCTCTGCCATGCGGTCGCTTATATTCTCATTACTTTGTGGGGCTCTCTCAGAGGGGGTGGGTAGAATATTTATGGTAATTTGGAGGTAAATCAGGTGGCCACACAGCAGGCACGCAACAGGGAAAGCTGGTTTCTGCTCTGCCAGGTGTACCTGTGTCTCTCTGCTAAAAGACTAATAAGTAAAAAATTAATTCTGACTACAAGGAGGTAATTGCAATGAAAAAACAGATCAAATTTTGCTAAACTCTCTTATTGACTTACAATTTTTTTTAACTGAAAATGTTTCTTACTTTCTGTTTATTTGAATTTAGTCACTAAGAACTTGTTAGCCAGGATTGTGACATCCCTAAGAAATGAGAGTTGAAACTTTCCTATTTGTTAAGTCGACTATAGAGATTAATAAATTCATGTATTTTCATTAATTAAAATGGGGGTTCATTTTCTTTTTCATGTATTTTAAGTAGCTTATATATTAGTTTTTAGATTCATAACCAGACATTTTGGTGACGGTAAGAAAGCATGTGCCTTTTAATTTACTTTCCACTAATCATATAAAATAGTGTGGATTTTTTTTTCACTAGAGGTGAAGTGTGGTGGCTAAAATAGTCATAGTCTAGGGGATGGAGTGATAGCCCAGGGGTAGGGCATTTGCCTTACATGCAGCCTACCGGGTTTGATCCCCGGCATCCCATATAGTCCATAAGCACTGCCAGGAGTAATTCCTGAGTAAAGAGCCAGGAGTAACCCCTGAGTGTTGCTGGGTGTGACCCAAAAAAAATCAAAAAACAAACAAACAAACAAACAAATGAACAAATAAATGAATAAATAAATAAATAAATAAATGAAATAGTCATAGTCTATAGACTATGACTGTTCTATAGATTACTTAGAATAAATATTAACTAGCGAAATTTATACTAATTGCTAGCTTTTTCAAGCAACCACCATACCCAACTATAGTGTAATGTTTTTCTAAAAGAGAATGTAAGCACTACCCATTAGGAAGCATGCAACCCCAATCCCCAAATAACTCACATGTGTACATCTGCTCACATATACATATGCATAGAAAAGGAAAAAATGAAGGGAAAAATGGAAAAGCAAAAAAAACTTGGCAAAGGAAGGAAATGAATGAAATAATTAATAAATGTAAGGTCCTTGTGGCAGACTTCCAGGAATAAAGAATTAGCTTGGCGGTGCTCTGTGCCAGAACAAGCAATATAAGAACCTAAAAACAAAGTTTTGCAGCAGTTAAGCCCAGTTACCTGTCAAAGACCTAAAAATTATTAAAAACAAACAAAACTAAACAGATTTAGCCAGTGAATACAACTTTGTCTCAAAGGTCTAAGAGTTAAATTATAAGGTTAGAAACTTTGCAAACTGTATTCTTCTTTAAAAACAAGGAATAAGTAAAATGCACTAACAAAAATGGAAAAGTCACTTCATTTAACACACTGACCATTCTGCTCTAGCAACAGAAAGACTCAAAAGTGATCCTAACCCAACATTTCCTCTCCTACAACTCACATTTCACAGCTACAGTTAAGTCAGTGCCCAGTCAAAGTCAAGGACACAAGCCTCAATTTTCATGATAAATAAAACAAATGTACAGGTAAAAACAAATATAAAGTTACAAAGTAAAAAAAATTAAAGTATTTTTTAATATTTTATTTTGAATATATATAATTTTTTGGAAAATAATGAAAATTAAAATTAGTAAAAAGTAGATTTTATACATTTGGAAATATATTGTTCAAAAATCAAGGAACACATAATTATATTAAAAAGCACTCACTTGATCACTTGATATCCTGTATTTCGTCGATTTGCTCAAGTGGGTGCCAGTAATGTTTCCATATGACCGTATCACGTGTCAGTGTAGCCCAATGGCACCTGATATTAAGAATAATTTTATAGGGCCAGAGCGATAGTTCAGGGGGTAGGGCGTTTGCCTTGCACTCAGCTACTGGGGGTTGATCCCCGGCATCCCATATGGTCCCCTGAGCACCATCAGGAGTAATTCCTGAGTGCAGAGCCAGGAGTAACCCCTGAGCATTTCCATGTGTGACCCAAAAATAAAAAAAAATACTTTATAAAAATTGAAAATATTGTGAGCTATTAATAATAGAAAATAATTAATTAAGATGAGGAAAATCATAGAAGGGTCAACTAGCATAGAGAATAAAGTGAAAAAAGAGAAAACTCAAGAAAAACATAAACAAGGAATGAAAACCTTGTTTAAAGTTGCAACCAACAGGATTATTATCAAATAGCTATTTGCAAAATGAATTGGCTGCATATAATAAAAAATTATCCCAGGGCAAATCATACTATAAAGTAGAAAATGTCCAATTAGTGTAAGCATACATGCTATTTGTGATGGAAAGAATAAAACAAATGAAGCAAGCAACCAAGATAATTCAGACATCTTATAGAAATGATTAAGTTAGTCTATGAGCGCCCAGGAGGGAAGGCGGGTTCTAGCCTGGCCCACCATCCCAGAAGAGTCTCGCAACAAGCCAGACGACTCCCCCCCACTCAATGAGGACCGCCGTTTCCACATCCAGACTTCCCCCTCATCAGAATTCCACCCAGCAGAAGAGCCTATTACAGCCCGGCTTGTGTGGCTGCTTGCAGCCACACGGTTCATCAAAAATGCTGTATTTAGAGGTGACTACAAGAGTATGCCACCCGCACGGCAAGCCTTGCAGGCACCCATGTTGTATTTGATATGCCAAATACCAGTAACAATCATATTAGGTCATTCCCAAGACCTAATATAATGGTTTGAGGCTCTTTACATTCCTGGAGTAAGCAGATGCCCTTAGGCTCTACTAGCATGAGACAGGACATATGGAGATGTTGCTGGAGCCCACTCGAGCAAATCAATGATGAATGGGAAGATAGTGACAGTGATAGTGATAGTCTATAGAGTACTTTGTATAGAAAACTGATTAGAAGGCATTATAAAGATCACTGTGTGTCATGAAAATGAAAAAAAAACTACTTTTTTTTTTTTTGCTTTTTTGGTCACGCCCAGGAATGCTCAGGGGTTTCTCCTGGCTCTGCACTCAGGAATTAATTCTGGCGGTGTTCGGGGGACCATATGGGATGCCGGAGATTGAACCCTGGCCTGCATGGGCCGGTCGTGTGCAAGGCAAATGACCTACCGGCTGGGTGATCGCACTGGCCCTGAAAAAAAAAACTATTTAAAATAAATGTTTAGGCCAGACCCTTCTGTGATCACAGCTTATTCCTGACTGTATGTCAGAACTGGTTGGACTCTGGGGATTATGTGGGGTGACAGAGAGTGGGACTCTGGGGACTGTTTGAGGTGACAGGTCACATGCTAGACAAGTTCCATAGTAACTGTACTATTGCTCCAGCCCTATAAAATAGATTTTTTTTTTTTTGCTTTTTTGGGTCACACCCGGCAATGCTCAGGGGCTACTCCTGGCTCTGCACTCAGGAATTACTCCTGGCGGTGTTCAGGGGACCATATGGGATGCTGGGGATGGAACCCAGGCCTGCACAGGCCGGCTGCTTGCAAGGCAAATACCCTACCCGCTAGGCTATCGCTCCGGCCCCTAAAATAGTTTTAAGGATCAAAGTTTTCCTAAACAAATTTAGTAATCAGAGACATGCTAGTTTCCTCACATGTGACATAAGCATATTTTCACCAGTTATACCAATAAGAGTGAAAGAAATAAACAAATCAGATGTGAAAAAAAAGCAATATGCATCAGTATTCGTGGAAAAATAAATACTAAATATAATTACTAGGCAACATAAAATTACTGTGCATCTTACATAACACCAGGAAATCAACAATAGAAAACATGTAGTTGAACTAGTGAAAGATTTAAGGGACAGAGCATAATGGGACATGAATGGTTCTTCCACATTTTTTTTGAGTTGGTTATACTACTCCACCAGTGTGCAATGGAGTAAAAAGTGCAGTCTGTATACAGAAAATGAAAGGACATCGTTTTGCCGTAACATTTGAAAATGTCATTTGTTCTCAGAATTTATTAATAAACATTTTGGTACATGTGAATAATAAGGTCTGAAAGTAATACCACATATAAACTATTCATGTTATCAGTTGAACTAATTTTCCAAATGATTAGGTAATAAGTCCTTAGTGTTTATAAATCCTGGTAAGCTAATAATTCAAAAGCAATCTATCTTTATGTTCTTTTACAGAATAGAGTCAATATACATTGTTTAAAAAAATAAAACCTAGTAAATCAATGTATATGTCACGATTACATTACCTAGAATTATAGACAGCTATTTGTTATAGTTTTTGTGATATTCCTTTTACAATCATAGGTATAGTTTACAAATCTTGAATTCTGTCTTTTTTACCTCTTTGATATTAGCTTATTGATGACTTTGCTTAAAACATATATAAACTTTAGTCGGATTTTCTGTCTCCACACTTAGCATGGTAAAAAAAACAAGTGTTTATTGTTGTTGTTGTTGTTGTTGTTGTTACTGCTCATTTGAAATTTGCTTGGAAAATTTTAAAAAACACTTTTGTAACATATGAAAACAGTACTTTTACATTTGAAAGAAGAAAATCATCCACCCAGTACTATATGGAAACAAAATGGCAATAGTTAACCAGTTTCCTGATATTACACTGTAGGGAGATTTTGAACAAAGAACAGAGAATCTTCAAATATGCATTGATTAAAATGGTAATCTCTGAGAAAGATGGTACCATCCGAGAACTGAGCATTGAATATAGCAAAAGGTACACATGATAACCTCTAGATGTATGCATTGCAATCCACAATGTGTAAGAAATGGAAGTGGGAAGGAGAGAGAGAAAGAGAGAGAGAGAGAAGAGAGAGAGAAAGAGAGAGAGAAGGAAAATAGAGAGAGAAGGAGAGAATAGAGACAAAGAATCTGCCATGAAGGTGGGCTAGTGGAGGGCAGAGGGAGGGGGACATTGGTGGTAGGAAATGGGCACGGGTGGAGGGAAAGATGTTGGAGCACTGTATAACTGAAGCCCAAACATGAATATCTTGTATTTGTATATATCATAATGGTATAATAAAATATTAAAAAAAAATTCAGGGTTTAGGCAGCATATTTTTAAAAGTAAATTTCACTTTCACTGTATCACTGTCTTCCTGTTCATCATCGATTTCCTCTAGCAGGAACCAGTAACATCTCCATATGTCAGGTCTTATGCTAGTAGAGCCCAAGGGCATCTGCTTGCTCCAGGAACATAAAGAGCCTCAAACCATTCCATCAGGTCATGGGAATGAGGTCTATAATTGTTACTGGTATTTGGCATATCAAATACGACACAGGTAGCTTGCCAGGCTCTGCCGTGCGGGTGGCATACTCTTGTAGTCACCTCTGATCTACAGCATTTATTGATGAACCGTGCAGCCGCTTGTGGCTGCATAAGAAGGGCTGTGATAGGATCTTCTGCTGGGTGGAGTTCTGAAGAGAGGGAAGTCCAGATGTGGAAAATGGCGGTCCTCATGGAGTGGGGGGGGGGTCATCTTACTTCTTGTGAGGCTCTGCTGGGGTGGCGGGCCAGGGCTAGAACCCGCCATCCCTCCCGGGTGCCTTGTGAGTGGCTGGGCACAGGGAGAGCCGGTAGCAGCTCTGCCCCATGTCTGTGAGTCTCTGGATCAGCATATCTGGGCCAGACTTGAAAAAGACTACTGCATGGTGGGTCTCAATGATCAAGGCTGTGATAGGCTCTTCTGCTGGGTGAAATGCTGATGAGAGGGAAGTCCAGATGTGGAAAATGGCAGCCCTCATGGAGTTGCGGGGGGTCGTCTGGCTTCTTGTGAGGCTCTTCTGGGGTGGAGGGCCAGGGCTAGAAACCACCATCCCTCCTGGGTACCTCGTGAGTGGCTGGGCACAGGGAGAGCCAGTAGCAGTTATGCCCCATGTCTGTGAGTAAATTTAGAAAAGAAAATTTGGAAAAGTAAATTTAGAAGAGAAAATTTAAGCAAGCTGCTCACATGGTAATATTAGGTTCTGATAGCTGTGCTAATCATTAATTTTACCTACAAACAGATTTCTGTAATTCTACCTAAGATTTTTAAGGATTCATTCATTTCTTAGGAGGTAAATTTGGGGGGTGGTGGCTAGGAACAAATTTATTGTTATGGAAATAACTTAAATCATTAAAGCCAGACTGAATATTTGACTATATAAAAAAATCAAAAGGAAAGTCAATTTCTAGAAATTATTTCATCTCAGAGAAAAATGGTTTAAAATAGTAAGTGTAACAATATTCCTTAGAGCAAAGTGAATTTATTAGACCACAACACTAAGAATCACAAAACTAAGTGGAAGTCCTTTGTTTGGGGGCCACATCTTTCAGTATTCAGAGCTTACTGATGGCTCTTCACTCCGGGATCACTCCTGGCAGCATCATAGGCTCCTTGGAGCATCATACGGAGTACTAGTGATTGAACCCCATTCAGCCATAACAACACAAGCACCCTACCTTCTGTACTATTACTGCAGCC
The DNA here is from genome assembly GCA_021461705.1 of Cryptotis parvus. Classification (NCBI taxonomy): domain Eukaryota; kingdom Metazoa; phylum Chordata; class Mammalia; order Eulipotyphla; family Soricidae; genus Cryptotis; species Cryptotis parvus. The sequence continues at coordinate 64,499 of JAJIBD010032183.1, forward strand.
CAACTGATTTCATTTAAAATAATGAATATTAAAAGATAAAAAGACTTAATTTCCACCTTAGGATCTCATTTATAGGAAAATATATGTACACTTTCAGTGAAAAATAGCTAGTAAACCAAAAAACTATTAATGCATGAATTCAGATACCAGTAGAACACAATACTTTTTGAAGAATTAGTTTATTCATATAAATACAAAAGAAGATTAGACACAAACTACAAAAGTCAAAATCTTTCTGTAGACTACCTGAATTCACAACATGGAAAGAATCCAGCTATCTGCACTATAAATGTTCAATAGACATTTGAAATAATCCTAGAGACTCAAAAATATCTTTGATTTAGAAGAAATTGAATGAGTAAACCAAAATCCAGGCCTCTTATCTTGCCCAAATGATACTAACAATGTTCTTATGATCCTTTCAAATGACTTCAACCTATTAAAGGTAATATCCTAAATATCTAAAGATAATAAGTTTCATCCTCATCTGCATTAGCAGCCTAACCTATTAATTAATCTTTTCCTAACTTCTTAGTCAGCTTTAGCAAGCACGTATTACTTAACTTGTATAACTTGTCTTCCCTTTATTCATCAATTTGCTCCAGCTGGCACCAGTAAACATCTCCATAAGTCCGGTGCATGATAGAGTAGCCAAAGGGCATCTGCTTGCTCCAGGAACACAAAGAGCCTCAAACCATTTCAAGCAAGTATCAACCAAGATTAAAATATATCCTATGTTTACTCTACGTTAAATATAACCAGTGTTTCAAAAAAGATATTCAAAATACTTAAAACCAAAATTATATCAATGTCTATTATATCAACCTCTTCTTGTTTTCAAATTAGAAATAATAGATTGTTTAGATCCAACTTTTCCAGTTTTCATCAGCATTCTTAACCTTAAGGAACCTTGAAAAATACTTTCTAATTATGAAGCTTCTCAGGGTATTTGAATATGAGCACAAAGTTGTAGCACAGAAATTTAGACATGTTTGAATATGACTTACAAAGTTCTTTTATTCCTTTTTTTCCCTCTGGAAGACAAAGTCTCAAATTGAGGTTGAAATAAATGGCTTCCTTATCTAGTCATAACATAAGTACTGAAAAAAAGTGGGGTAAACATAATGTCATTCAGTTTTGTAGTTCTTCAAGGAAAATAATTTCATTTAAAGTTGTTGATGATGATAAAAAATTAAAGTCTTTAATGATAGGGTATATGGCACTAATATTTAAAATATATATAGATTGGCATTTTGAGATGTTTCTTATGTATTTGTACAAATTAACAACTGATACACTGGTGCAGTTACATATTCACAGTAACATATACACAATTTGATCTTTCCTAAATGAACAACTTAGTCTCTTCAATTATGAATTACAAAGCTTTTAGGTAAATCACTAAAGACAAACAATATCCTATTTGTAGCAAATTTATGCTTTGGAAAATTTATAGTTGACAAATGTCTGACACTTAAAAAATAAATTCAATTCTTTTACTAGCACTATATGCCAATATCATTTTATCACTTGGAGCTTTTTAAGCACCTCTTTGTGAGCATTAAACTTTCTGCAATACAGAGTCAGTTCACACTCAACGGATCTTGTATTCTAGAACTTTAAAATGGAAAATAGAACAGTAACTCAGAAAGTAATAATTAGAAATTTGAGAGGACACTTCAAATACAAAAAAAAAGTTTGCTTTTAAGAAGATGCAGTTTTTCAGAATATTAAGCAGCTGTACTTTTGCTTTAAATAGGGAAAATAGGGACTGGGGAGATAGTAGAGTGGTTAGGGCACATACCTTGCACATAAGCTGGCTGAGATTTGATTCCTTGCAATTCACAGAGTCTCCTAAGCTCTGCCAGGAGTAAATCCCGAGCACTACCCAAAATAAAAAATTAAATAGGAAAGATCATTTGAATGCATGTGTTCTTGAATATATCCAAACTGAGTTGGCATGGGATAATTTTCCTTAATTTTACTGTGTCCTACATCAATCAATGTCTTTGTAAACAACTATTCATTGGCAAATATAAAGACTAGGAAGATTTCTAAAGATATGATTAGGAGTTGGAATATGCCTATTACAGCTACTGACTGTGTATGTGTAACTCTGGGGAGCCTCACAGTTCCAGGCTGTGAACTTTCTCAGTTCAGGCAAATTCATCCCTCTCCGTGTGATCTGCAGATTTCCACTTGGTTATTAACATGTACTAAACTAAATCTGATAATGAGACTATTTCTCTTCCAGCTTGGATGTTTGCCAATTGGTTAAGAATAATATTTTCCAAGAAAAATTTATGTTTTAACTATTCAATTTTTCAACATTATATAACTAAAACTTATTTAGATTAGTTTTTTCTATATTTGCTATATGTCAAAAAATGCATTTATGTGGTTTAATTTCCTCAAGATTAAGGTAGAGATAGAAATGAACTACTTGACTTAATAAAAAATATTCCAAATTGTAATGTGTATATGAAACATCCTTGCCCAAACATTTTATTTTGATTTTCATATATAAGAGAAATTTGTTGATCATTTTGAGATGATAAGCTTTCAGAGAACTCTGGGACAAGTTATCTATTGAATATTTGCTGCAAAAATGCTGTATATATATACACACATATATATATATAAATGCTGTACATAAATAATGCAATCACAGAATTCTGAAACGTAAATTTAAAAGCATCCACAATTACAAAGTGGAATTCAGAATTAATTTTAGCACATTTAAACATATTGGTAATTTATGCTTTTTATATGTATTGTGTATTGAGACCAGTTTCATTTGGTAATTTGTTTGAAATCTTTTTGTACAGTTAATTGATGCTAATCCTGAAACACACAATCCCAAATGACAAAACTCCAAATGTTGAAACCCTAGAGATCAAAGTTTAGAAAGTTCAAAACCCTAAATACTAGAATCCAGAAAATCACTGTCATGGAAAGAGTAAAGGGAAGAAATCCAAGAACAGTGGAGAGCCCAATTAGCCAAATGTGAGTCATCAGAAAGAGCTAAGGCATTTTCTGCTTAAAGAGGGACCATATGGAATTAGGTCTATGAGAGGAATTAGCAAAAAAAAGAGAGTTAGGATACTTTTTGCAGGGTACCTCAGATTGGGCAATTTATACTAAATTCAAGCAATCATCAGACTTTTATCAGTCTAGTACCTTTTACTTATTTAGAAAGATAATAAGGATACCAGAACTCTGATCTGTGAGTTAATTGCAGAAACATAATACTAACAAAAATGTCAGCTAATTATCCATGTTGAATAAATTTCTATGTAAAGTTCAAATAGAGGTGTTACAAATTCATGTAATCAGAATTTAGGATACTGATCATGGTTAAGGAACTCAAAGTGGACACATGGGAAACTTTTCATTTTCCTCTGTTTGATCTGGGTGCTGGTTATGAGTTTGCAAAAAATTGAAATTCATAAAAATGTATATATTAGATATGTTCACATTACTGCTTGTTAGCATTTAAAGTCTCTTATTTCTATAAAACATCAAAGGAATGGTGATATTTGGCTTTATCCTTGTAGTAAATATTCTATTTAATAAGTATGCTTTAAGTATAATTACTCTATCATTCAGAGCTGGACCATGAAGTTAACAACTCTGAAAAGGTTAGTTGAAAGAACTTTAATGCAGAAACAAAGATATAGGGACATTGACATTTGGGTATGTTACGCTGTTCACTGAGGAGTTAACAAGAATAGAAAGCTCTTAGCATCTGTAGAGTCACCAGACAGTAATCTTTATTGCTCAGAAAAAGGCTATTTATAGCCAAAACCTCTGACTGGAAAGGAGGAGGAAGAATTATTTCATTGCTCTTAGTTTTCCAAATCAATTCCTCCTTTACCTAATACAACCAGAAAGAAAGGGAATATAGAATTTTCAGAGGTGCAGTTTATAGAACACAGTATTTTTAAGCATAAAGCAAAACAAACATGTTTAAAATGATCTTTAGTGACAAGTAAAAAACTATCACATTTAAAAAAGTTTATCATAGAGTAAATATTTACAACAGACGAGTTTCTGTAAACAGCTTAATGGTTTTATTCTTAATGTTTTACATTGGTTCCTTGTTCTAATATGTTTCTTTATTTTAATTTTTTTTTACATTGAGGCACCTTGATTTACTGAGCTATTCATGATTGAATTTCAGGGATACAATGTTCCAACATCCAGCTCTTCACCTGTGTCTTTTAGAAATTAAACATGAAAGCGTAAAAGATTAACCAGTGTCTTAATATACAGAGGCAAGTCTTACAGATTTGATGTTTAGGAACACCAGTGCATAAGGACCTAGAAAGTAATGTGGTAAAGCTTTCATGACAAGGGTGAGGCTGCTTAATACCTGGAGCTGTGATGAGCTCAGGTGATCTTCACTGTTCCATGCCTGGGATCACTACAGATGGAAAAAAAATGAAAAGGAAGCATTTGCTTTCCATTTTACCATCATCTCCTTTTTTTCCCTTCCTTTCTCTAAGATTGTGCTACAATTTAGCTATATTTTTCTCTTATTTTTAAAAGGATAAAGATATCATTGTATTCTAGATTTTTTTTATCAAAATAATTTATATGTTGAATCAGGAGAATAGAGGTTCTCTCTCAAAAAGTCAAAAAATATATATTTTTGTGTCACTTAAGACTAATTTTCTGTTAAATTCTATGAAAAACTTCCTTATGGAGGTAGTTTGACTTTAAATTCATGCTCGAAACAAGTTATCGTTGCATGCAAGCTACTTAATGCAAACTAGTCACTAATCATAAGGATAAAATAATAAGAAAACCAAAAGTTGGCTTTTAGCCTTTAATCAGTGAATTTATAGACATCATAGAAAGTCTCAATTTTCATGAGTATACTTACTTTGGATTTTCCTCCGTGAAAGAAGAGCATTTGCAACATTAATTATATGAATATTATATATTTGAATATTAAATATATTTTCATCAGCTGTTTGTATAAAATAAAATTCAAGGTAAAATATATAATGTGTTTAAAATGTTGATGTAAAAGATCAAAATTTGATATGCTTAAATGGCCAGAGCTATCTTGTGGCCTATCTTAAAACTTGAAATATTTTTTATTTTAAAAATATTTCATTAGGACCTGGAACAATAGCACAGTGATAGGGCATTTTTGCCTTGCACGGGGCCAACCGAGTTCGATCCCCAGCATCCTTATGGTCCCCTGAGCTCTGATAGTAGTAATTCCTGAGCAAAGAGCCAGGAGTAACCACTGAGTGTTGCTGGGTGTGACCCAAATAGCCAAAATAAAAGTGAATGAATGAATGAATGAATGAATGAATGAATAAATAAATAAATATTTGATCATTGGCACAGACACATACTAGGTTTAGAATAATATAATGATTATCAGTAGCTATTTAAACAGGAATTTAAAAAAATGAAAATTAAGAACAGAATAAAATTCTGATCATCCTAATTTAATTTTAATCAAAAGTCTGCAATGGGAATTTAATAATTTAAATTAAAACTCTTCTGATTTTGTAAATCAAAGTTATACTCCTTAGTACTAATTGGATTGTCTTTAATTAAACCTAGTTATTCATAATAGAAATTTTAATATCATGAAAATATATGCCAGACATAATAACTGAAAAATATCTAGTTTTGACAATGTTGCAAATATCTTAGGCAGACATAACTTTTTACTTCAGATGCCATACTGTTATCCCATGGAGTTTGCTTAAAGTGAGCAATTTTTTAATGATGTACTGTTTTTGCAGGACTTCTCTAAGAGCCTCTGCATCTGCTCTAAATTGCCTCCTGCAAATCACTTCCTAGATAAGGGGGTAGTCGAAATGTGGAAGTTTATCTGACCATGTATTCTGTACTAGCTGGTATAAATATTCTCTCATGCTACCACAATCATCGTGGGACTAGCTAGATCTTACCAGCATATTTGCCTGGCCACGTTGGATCCCTAAGTAATTAGACCAGAGAGAAATGCTGTTTGCCTCCAAGCAAGCAAGCATGGCTCCTGATAACTCAAGGGCAACTAAAATACAAATCTACCGTGAAGTAGACCAGACTTGTGAAGGCTTGGAGAAAAATTTAACTGGCATTAGTATTAGTCTTTAGACAGAGACATGCCATCTCAGAAACCCCCTTCTCTACCCTATAAAGGCTTTTCCAGGCAGATCTTGGCTCAAGACATTAGCATATAAAAGACATTAGGTGAGGTGCTGGGAGAAATTACCTGAGGGCATTTGACCCTCCCTGCCAAGGGAAGTTACATTTAGCTTACAGCTCCCTCCAGCTTTGCTAGGAGGCTTTGAATTAGCTCTGGGTCCTTGAAAACAGCCAGAAGGCCTCCTGAAGTTGCTACATTTCTATAGAGCTATTTTTCTGTTTTCATCTCTAAATAGCCCAGCCCATTCTGGGCTGGGCTGGGGAGTCTAGGCAAATTTATAGCTATAAAATAAGCTGCAAGAAGAAAGAAGCTCTCTTTTTTTTCCCCCTTTTTGCCATTTTGGCTTCCCTTGGTGTTTTGCTTCTCTGTCCTCTCCATTCTCTGTTGGGCCTCAACACGTGGTGGCAGCCATCTTGGCCTACACCTGGCTGGGGCCTAAATGGGAACCCAGAGTCCGGAGGTTTTCCCTGCTCTTGGATTGTATATTGGAAGCTGTGATAGTGAAGTCCTTTTAAAACTACATTGGATTCCTAAGTCTTCATCCATTCCCCGTCAGCTTTGGAGGTAGAAGGGAACTCGCTTCCCGGCACTGTTGGGGACCCGGCAGCATCCCGAGAGACTGTAGGATTAAAATAATCATCTGTTTTAATAGAAAAACAATGGCAACTTTTTAAATTCAGCACAAGGTACATTTAAGGCTTAAAAGAAAATGTTGTGTAATTATAATGTTATCCTGTACTTACTTTCTTGAATACATCTAAAAAAGAAAAATGGAAATAAAAACCTCATCTACAATTATATAAAAAATACATAGCAAAATATCACATCTAATATCCACCAACTATAGGTTAGATAAACTATCTTAAAATGAAAGTTTTGACAAATTTTTATAAAGCAATTAATATATTCAGACTAATCAAGGGATTATTAAATAAGAAATTTTCTCAACTTGGGCCCTATTAACAATTAGGTTTTGTATAACTTTTTTTTCAGGAGCTTTTCTAAGTATTGTATGATGTTGAACTGAATCACTGGTTCTGCTGTGACTAAGTGACCAAGAGACATGTTTCTGGATAATGATGAATTAATAAATCTGAAATCTTTGGTACTTCAGATTTGTTAATCCTAAGAAACATCTGGCAAGTGTTAATCCTAAGAAACATTAGGCATCTGCTAATCCTAAGAAATTTTGCATAAAGCGTCCAGTACCACTCTTTCTTATCCTATTGCAGAAGGCTATACATCTCTCACTTGGTAGGGGGGTGGTTTATAAACGCATCTCAACCTCCTAGAAAAGTTCTTTAGATTTAATGACTACCTGAAGGTAAATTTAGTTCCACATCCAAGTGTTTCTTAAGCTACATCATCAGCTTTCTCATAGTGTAATTTAAATTTATCTTTAGTATGTGTCCGGGAATGCTGCCGGGGTCCCCGACAGTGTCAGGACAGAGGTTGTATTCTACCTCCTAGGACGCCGGGAGAACAGATGAAAACTCACGAGTCCGGTGCAATTCCAAAAAATGGCTTTCAATAGTACAAAAGCCTATGTCTCCCACCAAAGAGAGAGGATCTCACCCGAGCTGAGTCCTACCCAGAAGGAGCAAAAGGCCAAAAGCCAAAAGACAAAAGACAAAAGCCACAGGAGCCAAAAGCTGAAGGCTGAGGAACCAAAAGGCAAAAGGTGAAGCGGCCTCAAGTCAGCCCCTTATATACACCAAAGTAATCCAATCGGGAGGGGCATGTCAACAAAGAACTCTAAACAGAGTGTAGTGCCACACCTTATTGCAGGTATAAACAAAGGTTATGGCAAGGACTAAGGAGATTATCTCTTATGTAAAACACTGGGGAGAGAGAGAGGGCTGATATAAAGTAATACATCTTAACTTCATGAGCTTCATGTAATCTAGATGGTACCCACAAGGTCCTTATTATTATCTGCACCAGGGTGATTCTGAGTATCTTGTTCTCATGTACTGAAAGGGTCACTCTCGCCTGCTTAGAGCAAACTAGTATGATCCTTCCTATAGTCTTCCTATAGTCTCAGCGTAGCCAGGGTGGTAGTCTCCTGGTAAATTCTAACTGTCCCACGTTGGGTGCAGTGGGTATAAAGAGGAGCTGTGCCCAATCTAGAAAACATAGAAGTCTTAGTAGATGTGTAAGTCAGAAGTTATTCAATCAAGGTGACTTCTGTAAGTGCCACACCCTCTAGCAGTGTTTACATAGAAGAGAAATCTCATTAGAATGAACCTTGAATTAAGTCGATTAAGCTGGGAGTGGGCAAAACAACAAAACTCCCAGAATAGCTAAACCTGTCCTCCAACAGTATGTTAATATGACATTGAATTTTTAGCCCTATTAACATATTTTAACTTTTCATCCATATGCCCCTAATTTATGTAATCTGGCCCAGTTATAGTTGTAACAATCTAGCTTTCAACAACTCAATATCTCTAGGGTGATTATATTTTATTTATGGATAGTAATACATTAAGTAGTAGAAAATATTAGTGAAGTATATAAGTCCACAGTAACATATAAATTAAGAAGATTATTAATAGAAAGTGTTAGGATATATTATATAAAATATTGTTAAATATAGTTGATAAAGATCTATATTACATATGGGTAATTATATTAAATATAGCTAATAAAGAAAAATTACTCATGAGAAAATGTTTTTTGCTTCTTTAAATTTTGACAATATATATCAACGACTGTTATATACTTTTTCTTTTATATTTTATAATACCACCATGAGGTATAAAATTACAAAGAAGTTCAGTTTTGGGTTTAGGTCTTGCAGTGTTCCAGACTCATACCTCCAGCAGCGCCCATTTCCCACCACTATGCTCCCAACTATCCCACCCCAGCCTGCTTTATGGCAGGTTCTTTATCTCTTTTCTTTCTGTCTGTCTGTCTGTCTGTCTATCTGTCTATCTATCTATCTATCTATCTATCTATCTATCTATCTATCTATCTATCTATCTATCTATCTATCTATCTATCTATCTATCTATCTATCTATCTATCTATCTATCTATCTATCTATCTATCTATCTATCTATCTATCTATCTATCTATCTATCTTTTTTTTCTTTTTCTTCCACTCTTAGATTACAATACATATATTTAGAGGTTATCATGTGCAACTTTTCAACCATTATTAATTAGTACACTGTTCCCTTCTCCATCTTAGCTAATCTCTGACACCACACATTTGGGATAGATTCTACCTTTGACAAGACTTCCTTATCCATATTTTGCCTGACATTGGATACTAGTTTCATTATATCTATCTATCTAACTATATATATATATATATAGCATATAGATAGATAGATATACACACATATTATATAATGCAAATAAATGCAGTCATTATATATATCTGTCTTTTCCTTCTGGTCAATTTCATTCAACATTATCTCTCCATGTCCATCCATTTATAGGCAAATCTCTTAACGTCATTTTTCCTAATAGCTGCATAGTATTGCATTGTGTATATATACCAAAGATTCTTTATACAGCCATGAGTTCTTGAGTACTCTGGTTGTTTCCAGATTATGGCTATTGTCAATAGTCACTTGATCACTTGATCACTTGACATTCCATTATTCATCAATTTGCTCAAGCAGGCGCCATAACATTTTCATTTGACCCTATCACGTGCCAGTGTAGCCCAATGGCATCTGCTTGCTTCAGGAATACCAAAAGCCTCAAATGTCTTGATGAAGAAGTCTGACCATCTTGTAGGTGGACTGCCAGGTGATCTTTTGACATCCTGTGGAATCCAGCCAGTAAGGTCTCCAGTACAACAGTCGTCTCCAAATAGCATTACATGTCCAGCCCATCTGATTTTTGATGCCTTGGCAAATGAGACAGTATCCCTGACCGTGGAACAGCACAGAGGTCGGAACACCGGGTTTCTTCTCTCACTTGAATGAGGAGTGATATTCCAAGCATAGCTCTTTCGATTCCTCTTTGGGAGACCCGGATAGCGTTCTCATGCTGCTTTCGTAGGGCCCAGGTCTTTGGGGTATATGGTAATGCAGGGAGACTGGTGGAATTGAAGAGATGTGCCCCTGAACTGGAGGATCTTTGACTTTTTAGCTATTTCTTCTGTGCTCTTGAAGGCATGCCATGCCGCTCTCTTCCTCCTGCACAGCTCAGGTTTTAGGTCATTCATCATGTTGACTTCTCGACCTAGGTACACATAACTACTGCATTTAGAGATGTTTGTTCCATTGAGAGTGAATGGGGCCTCTGGAACTAGTTCATTTTTTTGTGAACATAATTTGGTTGAGAGTCATCTGTAGACCTATCTTTCCATATTCTCGGTCAAAGTTAGCCAGCATTTGTGCCGCTTGGCTGATGTTTGGTGTTATTAGAACGATGTCATCAGCGAAGCGGAGGTGGTGTAGTTGCCGACTGCCTATCTTCACTCCCATTCCTTCCCATTCTAATTGTCGCATGATGTTCTTGAGGATGGTGCTAAAGAGTTTTGGTGAAATGATATCACCCTGCTGAACCCCTCTTTTGACATCAATGGTCACTTCCTTGTAGAATGGTGAGATCCTGATGGTGAATCCATAATACAGCTCACGAAGGACCTTGATGTATTGGGTTTGAATGTCCTGTTTGGCTAGGGCTTCGATGACCGCTTCATCTCCACAGAATCAAAGGCTTTCTTTAAATCAATTAACATGAAACAAAATGGCATCTTGAACTCCCTACAAACCTCAATTTTCTTGGTTACTGTTTGTATATGGTTGATTGTGCTAATATCTTTTTGGAAGCTAGCTATTTTTTCATGGTTGTCCTTCATCTAATGTTCTGCCTATCTTGTTCAGGATGACTTGAGTGAACAGCTTGTAGATGACGGACAAAAACGCAGATGGGGCGATAGTTGCCAATGTCGTGAATGTCTCCCTTCTTGAACAGTAGAACTGTCCTGCTGGTTTTCCATTGGGAGGGCATCTCGCATTCAGACAGGTAGCGTGTGAAGAGCCGAGACAGTGTATTGATGAGTACTGAAGGCAGATTCTTCAGGTGTTCGGGTATAACTTTGTGGGCCTGGTGCTGTTCCCTTTACCGATGAATTGGCATGTCGGATTTCAGAAGATAGCATGTTGGGAATGACATAACATCTGTGGAATTTGGTATGTGGGCAGGTGAACGTGGCTATAAAAGAGATCTGAGTAGAAGTCATGGATGATCTTCTCTATTGCTTTTCTGGAGGATGTGATAGATCTATCAGGATGTCAGAGGCCAGTCATCTTGCTCTTATAGTTGGCGAAGGTCAGGCGGGCTTTGTGAATGCTTTTCCAGACTTTGCTGCATATTCCAGTATTTTTGCTTTTCTCTCTTTGAGGTCTTCCTTTATCGTTCTCTGCACTGCTTTGCAAGCTTGGATGTTAGCATTTGGTCGCCTGAGGCTCGCCCCTTGCCACGTTGGCGAATGAGCTCGAGAGTTTTTGAAGAGGCATGTCTTTCTCTCTCTCAGCATTCATCACACAATCATGGAGGTGCTGAACCAATAGGTAGTATTCTTCATGGATTTCGTCAATTAAAATTACATCATGGTGGTGGCCTGAGGATGTGGCAGCAGCTCGGGAAGTGGCAAGGTGGCTGCGATGGCCGAATATGGGAGTTGGGCAGTGAGCAGCGCCCTGACTCAGGTCTGGCGGCAGTGCGGGGAGTGGAGGGAGCAGCTGTGTGGGCACAGGTAGCATGGCCAAGTGCGGTTCGAAAGCACTGTCAATAGTGCCGAGGAGCATGGGGAGGCGAGGCTGGGGGCCCCAGCACAACCCGGAATGGGCCATGTGGGAGGCTGCGTGGCAGGGCAGAAGCAAGCGGTGACAGTGAGGCCTGGGTGCCCCTCTGCTTTCGGCCCTATTTCCTGGGTGATTCCAGGGGTCTTAGCCCAGCCCACGGGGTGACAAGATGACCAACACCCAGTGTCATCTTTCTTTACCATATTTATCGCTGCCATGTTAGCCACACTCAACAAGGACCGCCCCTGGGACGACCAGGGGACAGGCCATGTGTCCTCCGGCCACATGGAGCTGCTGAAGGGCATGTCCTCCCTTGTCATGGCGGAGAGTGATGTCACACTCAGCGATGCTCACGGGTTACTCCTGGGCCTGCACTAAGAAATTGTGAATAGTGGTGCTATGAAAATAAAAGTGCAGACGATGTTTCTGCTGTGTGTTTTTGACCTCCCAGGGTATATTCCCAGGAGTGGTATGGCTGGGTCTAATGGGAGGTCAATTTCTAGTCTTTGGAGGAATGTCCATATTGTGTTCCTAAAAGGCTGTACCAGTCGACATTCCCACCTACAGTGTATGAGGATTCCTTCCTTCCTGCTTCTACGCCAGTATTTGTTGCCCTTGCTCTTTTGGATATGAAACAGTCTATGTGGTGTGAGATGATATCTCATTGTTGCTTTGATTTGCATCTCTCTGATGATTAGTGATGAACATTTTTTTTCAAATCTGTGGGCCATTGAATTTCTTTCTTGTCAAAGTTTCTGTTCATTTCTTCTCCCCATTTTTTGATGGGGTTGGCTGTTTCTTCTTGTAAAGTTATACCATTGCCTGATATATCCTGGATATTATCACCTTATCAGATGGGTATTGGGTGAATATTATTTCCCATTCTGTGGACTGTCTTTGTATCTTGGTCACTGTTTCTTTTGAGGTGCAGAAGCTTTTTAGTTTCATGTAGTCCCATATGTCTATCTTTGTTTCTAGCTGGTTTGTGAGTGTTATATACTATTTTAGTCATGATTTTTTTATTTTGTCATTCTAAAAAATATGTTAGAGTATTGCCCTTTATTATAGTCAAACATTCTCAATGATTCTAACAAAAATTCTCTATGGAATTTAAGCATATATTCCAAAAACTACAATAAAAACAACAGAGATATTAAATCAACTTTTACATCATTATTCTGAATGGGTTAATTTCCTTGGTAATTCTATAGAATAATTATTAAATAACTATATTAAGGATTCCATATAAAAAGCAGCATAATTTTAAATAAAAACTTGTGCTGGAGCATTGCTCCATTATTCTTGCTCTACCAATGATATTGAAGCCACCTTTCTTCTCTGAACATCATATATTTATTGTTGTAGTGTCTGCAGGTGCTGTTTGGGTCTCAGCAGTTGATTTCCAGTTGTTCTGAGGAGAGCAATTTATATAGCTGAACTATGTAAAGGCACTGAATTATTTATCAAAACTGTATTTTAATTTTACCTATTAACTTTATATTGAATAAAATATATATTTAATTTACCCATTAATTTTATGTTTGGATAGGTAAAGAAAGCCATAATTCACCTAATAATATCATATTTAATTTTTTAATGTTGAAGGGATTTAATTATCCTAAACTTTTTTTTTTTAACCAGGGGGAAAGAGCGAACACAGTCCCCCGCTACCACAAATTATGCAGTCGAGTTTCCCACATTTGGGGAAATCGCGAGGGGTCAACACATCAGGAGTGCAATGGATAAGCCTCGCCATGGGTATCCTAAACTTTTTATAATGAAGTATCTGGTACATAGTTGTTACATGCAGAAAAAAATAAAGAAAAATCATTTTTTTCCCAATCATGCAAGACAAATTTGCATATTCTAATTGGAATTTTAAAATCTTATTGATTTAAAGTATCAGTGTCTTGCATTCAGATAGGTGCATACTGCCTCAAATTACAAAACTATTTGCTATATGATTTTTTGAGATATGAGAAAGACCTTTGATTTTCTGATAGTTTGTGTATAGCTTTCTATAGATATTTACTGGTTTCTTCCTATGCAACAAACTCAAGCTCTGATGGCAAAGAGTGATTTAAATGAAAAATCTTGCTCTCATGATGCTCAGTGAACTAAACTGAATTCTAAACTCTAGCTCATTTAAGTGAACTTAAGTAAAAAAACAAAACTTTAGGGTAAGCTATGTAAATGAAAATGAAATACCCAAATTCCAACCTAATGGAAAAAAATGAAGGAGGGAGGGATTGAAAAACTGTCAATAAGAGTATTAGCAGAAATTCAAATATTTCTGGAGAGGTGACTTTCTGACTGAAACTCTAAGAATGAAAATGTGTGTCAGGAGAGAAGTCTTCATCAAATGAACTTGAGCAAAATTCAAAAACACTTGAGCAAAAGCCTTAAGACAAAGAAGAACTAAACTTGCTTTTTAAGAGGTGAAAGAATAACAGCTTTCTGCTTGGCAGTTTGAAGGAGAAAGTGGTGATGTAAAATACTGGAAGACATCATCAAAAAATTAAATAATGAAAGAACTTTTAGCACATGGTAAGAAGAAAAGGTTTGCTTTTGTTGCCAAGAGCACATATGAAGAACTTTAAGGAGTAAATATTAAATTGCAATCAGGAAACCTTATAATGAGAAAATTACTTCAGAGGAATAGAAATAAAAGGTCAAAAATAATACTTTGGCCCTTTTCGGGAATCAGGAGAGAGACATAATAAAATATGTCCTATTTAATTTATATTGGAATAAGGTATCAGAAAGAATCAATGAAGAGTCAACTACCACATTTCTGCTCAAACTAATAATGGTTGACTGTTTCTATAAAACACTGATATAGCAAAACCAGGGGAAGAACAATGGAAGAAAAGTTATAGGAAAGTATTGTAAGTGTTTGATATTTCACTGTTCACTGTCTTCCTGTTGTTCGATTTGATCAAGCTGGCACCAGTCACATCTCCATACTTCCTGTCACAAGCAAGTGTAGCTCAAGGGCATCTGCTTGCTCCAGAGACAGGTCAAGAGCCTCAAACCATTCTTCAGGTCATGGAATTGAGGTCCATAATTGTTGCTAGTTTTTGACATAACAAATAAAACACGGGTAGATTGCCAGGCTCTGCTGTGTAGGTGGTATACTATCAGTAGAAAGCTCTCATCTCAAGCATTTACTGATGAGCAGCATAAATTACTTTAGAATTTGTTGTTAGAAAACTCTTAGCTTCGATGCCTATTTTACTCAGTTATAAACATAAAGTTTAGAATATCTCTGAGTTCATAAAATCTGAAATTTCTCCTAACGCATAAAAGTTTCTAAGGTTATTATGGAGCCAGAAAAAAAATTCTGTGGCCTTAGCTATTTGGGACACATTAATTAAAACATATTTTAAAGCCAATCACAGAACTTCCTAACTGCTTTAACCTGGTTTTACTTAATATCACTGGGTTTGTTTGAACTATTTTATTTGGAACTCAGAGTTTTTCTTTTCTTCTCATGTTTGCCTTGTCACTTCCATACAATGGAGGAAGATTCCGTTTTTATTCAGAACTAGTATATTTGTCACCTAAGACATGTCACCTATATGCCTGTTTTCTTATATATGTTGTGAATTTATCTTTTCTATTTAATTACAATATTTTTGGGGAGCTTTTACTAACTTATTTTCATGATAATTTACTGTTAAAGATATACTGTGTCTATAAAAAGAAGTAATTCTAAATTTTTATATAAGTAAAGTTTCAGATATAAAAATATGAAACTGGGTCCAGCGATAGGCCAGTGGGTAGGGCATTTGCCTTGCACATGGCTGGCCTGTGCCGGCCCTGGTTCGATCCCTGGCATCCCATATGGTCCCCTGAGCACTGCCAGGAGTAATTCCTGAGTGCAGAGCCGGGAGTAACCCCTGAGCATTGCCGGGTATGACCCAAAATAGAAAAAAAAATGAAACATTTTATTTAATGTTAAGTAAAGAATGACAAAATTTTTAAACAAAAATGAAGACTAATAATTTACTACTGTTTGGCTGAATTACTTTTAATTTATTTAGTTAAAGAAATTGTATCAAATTATATATTCAAATTAAAAATGTCATAAGTATATAGATTATATAATTAAATTTAAATTAGTAATTTAGGAAATATTTTCCAGGAATAGTAAACGATATAAAAACTAAATTGCTAAGAATTAGTTTTTGTGAGCTTAACTCTTGCTTAATATTAGAAAAAAGTGACTGCAGAGAGTCATTTGGATATTATAGTTTTATTTTATTTTCTAATACTCAACTTAATTCTAGGTTGACATAGAAAAATAAAGAATAAATTTTTCTTTTTAATTATCAGCATAAAATACATAAACCACTAAGATTAAATTTTTTTAAGTATTTTATTATACCATCGTGAGATATACAAATAAAAAGATATACAATTAAAAAGTTCATGTTTGGGTTTTGGTCATACAGTGTTTCAGCACCCGTCCCTCCACCAGTGCCCATCTCCATACAAATAAAAAGATATACCATTAAAAAGTTCATGTTTGGGTTTTGGTCATACAGTATTTCAGCACCCGTCCCTCCACCAGTGCCCATCTCCCACCAACAACATCCCCGGTTCCCTCCCCTTCCCCAGCCCTGCTCCATGGCAGGTTCTTTATTTCTTTCCCTTTCTCTCTCTTTCTCTTTTCCTTCCCCTCCAGACTATGGATTACAGAACATACATTAAAAGGTTGTCATGTGAATCCTTTTGCCTCTATTTAATGCTCAGTTCTAGGTTGGCATTAGTACCCTCGACTATTATTAGCACCCTGTTCCATTTTCTGTCTTACCTAAACTCTGACTCCCACACGTTTGTGATAATTTCCACCTTTGACAAGACCTCCTGATATATGTTTCACTTGACCTTGGATATTGGTATCATAATATGTACATATATATTTATGCCATGCAAATAAATGCAGTCATTCTGTATCTGTCTCTCTCCTTCTGGCTAATTTCGCTCAACATAATCTTCTCCATGTCCATCCATTTATAGGCAAATTTTATAACTTCATTTTTCCTAACAGCTGCATAGTATTCCATTGTGTAGATGTACCAAAGCTTCTTTATCCAGTCATCGATTTTCGGGCACTCTGGTTGCTTCCAGATTCTGGCTATTGTGAATAATGCTGCTATGAACATAAAAGTAGGGATGGTGTTTCCGCTGCGTATTTTTGGTTTCCCAGAGTAGATTCCCAGGAGTGGTATGGCTGGGTCAAATGGGAGTTCAAGTTCTAGTCTTTGGAGGAAAGTCCATATTGTTTTCCAGAAAGGCTGTACCAGCCGGCATTCCCACCAACAATGGATGAGTGTCCCCTTTTCCCCACATCCACGCCAGCACTTGTTGTTCTTGCTCTTTTGAATATGTGCCAGTCTCTGTGGTGTAAAGTGGTATCTCATTGTTGTTTTGATTTGCATCTCTCTGATGATTAGTGATGATGAGCATTTTTTCATATGTTTTTTGGCCATTCGAATTTCTTCCTTGCTGAAGTTTCTGTTCATTTCTTCTCCCCATTTTTTGATGGGGTGGTTTGTTTTCTTCTTGTAAAGTTCTACCAGTGCCTGATATATCCTGGATATTAACCCCTTATCAGATGGGTATTGGGTGAATATTCTTTCCCATTCTGTGGACTGCTTTTGTATCTTAGTCACTGTTTCTTTTGAGGTGCAGAAGCTTTTTAGTTTCATGTAGTCCCATATGTTTATCTTTTCTTCTAGTTGCTTTGTTAGTGATGTTTCACCTTTGAAGATGTAAGGATTAAATTTGAATCACCAAATCCTCAAGTCAGCCAACTAAATAACCAGCATACTCAGGCAACTTAACCTCTGGGTATCTCAAAAAAAAATACTCAGGAAAAATTAAGAGACCAATTGCACATCACTGTCTGTATCACTGTCTTCCCTTTCATCATCGATTTGCTCGAGTGGGCACCAGTAACATCTCCATATGTCCTGTACCATGCTAGTAGAGCCTAAGGGCATCTGCTTGCTTCAGGAACATAAAGAGCCTCAAACCATTCCATGAGGTCATGGGAATGAGGTCTGTATGTGCTACTGGTATTTGGCATATCAAATACGACACAGGTAGCTTGCCAGGCTCTGCTGTACCTGTGGCATACTCTTGTAGTCACCTCTAATCCAGATTTTACTGATGAACCATGCGGCTTCAAGTGACCGTGAGAGCCGAGCTGTGATAGGCTCTTCTGCTGGGTGGGAAGTTCAGATGTGGAAACTGGCGGTCCTCATGGAATGGGGTGTCGTCTGGCTTGTTCCAAGGTTCTGCTGGGGTGGTGGGCCAGGGCTAGAACCCGCCATCCCTCCCGAGGGCATTGTGAGTGGCTAGGCACAGGGAGAGCTGGTAGCAGCTCTGCCCCATGTCTTTGAGTCTCTGGATCAGCATACCTGGGCCGGACTTGAAAAAGACTGCTGCAGGGTGGGTCTGGATGAGCCGGGCTGTGATAGGCTCATATGCTCAGTGGAGTTCTGGTGAGAGGGAAGTGCAGATGTGGAAAATGGCGGCCCTCATGGAGTGGGGGTCCAATTGAGAGACCAATTGCACATCAAGTCATCATAAATTTGTAACAATAGGGGTTAAAATTTTATACATTTTCAAGAACTTGGTGTCCTTGCTGCTTATATAATACCCCCAAAAAAATAAAATACTAAGAAAACATAGGTAGAGTAATGTTGAAATTTGAAAGATTAAAGGCCATTGTAATGGTCCTTTAAATCCTTTACTTCCAAGAAAGGTCCAGTTTTTATTCTTTTGAGGATGATATTTCTCTGTTTGTGGTTATGTATCTTTCCTCACTCTTGATTTAAGAGCGAAAAACACTATCCTAATACTAGTGCTATTGCCAGAGATGTCTTATATGGTTGAACCATACTTTCAAAAAACTATCTAGATAGCATGATCCTGCAGGTTGAAATTATGGAATCTCAGAAAGACCAAAATACTGAGGACAAAATTTCTGTGAACTGAAGTCTTGAGAAGAGAACACTTTTTGTCAACTTGCTATTTATCCAACTTGTCAACACTTTTTTGTCAACTTGCTCATTTATCCAACTTGCCTTTGGATAAATGAGTTTAGACTATAAATTTTTAGGTACTGTTACACAGATGTTAGTTGCTCCCATTTTATCTTTTGTACTTCTGTTATTTAATAATGTGTTCAAAAAAGTTTCTAACAACCTCTTGGTCACCAGATAGTTAATTGTTATAGTTATGAGAACCTTTGGCAAAAAATGAGCCAAAAAAAAAAAGCAACAATACTGAGAACCAGTAACTATTTTGGCACATCCTATAGTCCATGAAATTTTTTTGCTGAATTCAAATGATTTAGCAGAATACGAACATCTGGTATTACTATTATGGGACTATAAAAAGAAGAAACTATAAATATTTGTTGATGGTGTCAGAGCTATAACACCAGTGAGTAGGGAATTTGTCTTGCACACAGTCAAACCGAACCCCTTTTTTTGACGTCAATGATCACTTCCCTGTAGAATGGTGAGATCCTGGTGGTGAAACCGTAATATAGCTCACGAAGGATCTTTATGTATTGGGTTTTTACATCCTGTTTTGTTTGACTAGGGCTTTTAAGACCTCTTCAGTCTCCACAGAATCAAAGGTTTTTTTTTTTTTTTTAAATCAATGAACGTGAGACAGAGTGACATCTTGAATTCTCTATATACTTCAATGAGTTTGGTTATTGTGTAGATATGGTTGATTGTGCTGAATCCTTTTCAGAAGCAACCTTGCTCGCTTGGTTTTTATATAACTCCTCCAGTTCTATGTAGAATTTCTCAATTTCTACTTCTTTGTATGTGGATGTTGGTGTGTAGACAACGAAGATAGAAGTTGTTCGCAGTGGGCCACTGCTATTCAAGTGTAATCATCCTATCCAGTTTGTTAGGCATTCAAATGAATCAATGTTTGTGGCCATGTTTGTGTTGACAAGGACACTGACATCACCGATGATTCTTTCATCACAAGTTCCGAGGAACAGTTCTTCTCCAGTGTCAAAAACGGCATGATGTGATCGATGCCTCCTCATCTCAGTCAAACCAATGATGTCATACTTGATCTTGTATGCCAATTTCCCAGATATCACTTGATAACTTGAATCCCGTTATTCATCAATTTGGTAGAGCAGGCACCTGTAACATTTCCATTGGACCCTATCACGTGCCAGTGTAGCCCAATGGTATCTGCTTGCTTCAGGAATACGAAGAGCCTCAAACTCTTCATTCAGGGTCTTGATGAAGAAGTCTTACCATCTTGTAGGTATGCGGCCACGTGATCTTTTGACATCCCGTGTGATCCAGTAGGTAATGGCTCTAGTCCATCGGTTGTCTCCAAATCGCATTACATGTCCAGCCCATCTGATTTTTGATGTCTTCACGAACAAGACAGCATCCCTGACTCTGGAACAGCGACAGAGGTTGGAACTCTGGATTCCTTCTTTCATTTGAGTGAGGCGTGATATTCCAAGCATAGCTCTTTCGATTCCTCTTTGGGAGAACCGAACAGCATTCTCATCCTGATTTCATAGGGCCCAGGTCTCTGAGGCATGTGTTAATGCAGGGAGAATGGTGGAGTTGAAGAGATATGTGCGGAGGCGGAGATTCTTTATCTTTTTCACTATTTCTTCGATGCTTTTGAATGCATTCCATGCCACTCTCTTCCTCCTGTGCAGCTCAGGTTTTAGGTCGTTCATCATGTTGACTTCTTGATCGAGGTACACATAACTGCTGCATTCAGAGATGTTTGTTCCATTAAGAGTGAAAGGGGCCTCTGGAACTAGTTCATTTTTCATAAACATAGTTTTTTTGAGATTTAGCTGTAGACTTATCTTTCCACATTCTTGGTCAATGTCAGTCAGCATTTGTGCTGCTTGGCTGATGTTTGGTGTTATTAGAACGATGTCATCAGCTAAGCAGAGGTAGTGTAGTTACCGACTGTCTATCTTCACTCCCATTCTTTCCCATTCTAATTGTCACATGATGTTCTTGAGGGTGGTACTGAAGAGTTTTGGTGAAATGGTATCACTCTGCCAAACCCCTCTTTTGACATCAATGATCACTTCTTTGTAGAATGGTGAGATCCTGGTGTTGAATCTGTAATACAGCTCATGAAGGACCTTGATGTATTGGGTTGAACACCCTGTTTGGCTAGGGCTTCAATGACCACTTCCATCTCCACAGAATCAAAGGCTTTTTTTAAATCAATGAACGTGAGACATATTGAACTCCCTACAAACTTCAATGAACTTGGTTATTGTGTCTATATGGTCGATTGTGCTGAATCCTTTTCGGAAGTTAGCTTTTTCGCATGGTTGTTCTTCATCTAATGTTCTGCCAATCCTGTTCAGGATGACTCAAGTGAACAGCTTGTAGATGACAGACAACAGGCACATGGGGCAATAGTTGCCAATGTAATGGATGTCTCCCTTCTTGAACAGTAGAACTGTCCTGCTGGTTTTCCATTGGGAGGGCACCATGCATTCAGACAGGTAGCTTGTGAAGAGCCGAGTCAGAGTATTAATGGGTACTGAAGGCATATTCTTCAGGTGTTCGGGTCTGACTTTGTCTGGGCCTGATGCTATTCCCTTCTTTACCGTCGGAATGGCATGTTGGATTTCAGAAGGGAGAATGTTGGGAACGACATATTCATCCTGTGGAATTTGGTATGTGGGCAGGTGGAAGTGGCTATCAAAGAGATCTGAGTAGAAGTCATGGATAATCTTCTCCACTGCCTTTCTGTAAGATGTGATAGATTCCTCAGGATGTTGGAGGGCAGTCGTCTTGGTCTTATAGTTGGCGAAGGACAGGCAGGTGTTCCGAATGCTTTATCTGGCTTCTGCTGCTTCTTCCAGTATTTCTGCTCTTCTCTCTTTGAGGTCTTTCTTTTGTGCTTCTCTGCACTTCTTTGCAAGCTTTGATGTTAGCATTTGGTTGCCTGAGGCTCGCACCTTGCCATGTTGGTGAATGAGCTTTAGAGTTTTTTAAGGCAGGCGTCCTTTTTTGGCTTTTTCTCTCATCATTCTTCACACAATCATGGAGGTGCTGAACCAGTAGGTTGTATTCTTCATCGATATCATCAATGATGGTATCTCCCCATGTTGCTCTGTGGTGCCAAATAGTTCCAAGTTGGTGGTCATTTTGGCAGTTCTCTTCTTAAACTTTGCAGCCTTTTCTCTCCATTGTGTTAAGTAGAACATCCAAATATATATACAGATTATTTTATGACTAAGAAAGCAAGACTATGTTGGACTGAAGAAAGCTTCTTCAAAATGGACAGTCATGTGAAAGTGTAAAAAGGCTATATCCTTAGGACTCAAGTCCCAAGATGAGATCCAGACCCATCCACTTCAGACCCACAGCTGCGCTGCTCGGCCTACCCCATGTGGAAGCAACCCATGGAGCTGACCCTCCCGGAAGAGGGCTCGGCCAGCCCCTGGCCGAGTCCAACATCCTTCAAGAGTTTGCTCTCATGGGCAGGGGGGAGACTACGCTGGCCGCACTCGGAGTGGGGTTTTGGGCCCTGTCCTTTCCTCCGCCTCCATGCCAGTTGCCCTGGAAGAGAGAGACTCACCCATTTCAGACTCAGCTAATTTGCAACCCAAGAAGAGATCCAGACCCATCTACTTCACATCCGCAGCTGCGCTGCTCGGCCCGGCCCCGTGTGGAAGCAACCCATGGAGCTGAACTCCCGGTAAGGGGCTCAGCCAGCACCTGGCGGTGTCCAACATTGCTCCAAGGATTTGCTCTAATGGGCGGGGGAGAGACCACGCTGTCCGGACTCAGAGTGGAATTTTGGGCCTTCCCCTTTCCTCCACCTCCTTGCCTGTTGCCCCAGAAGTGAGAGACCCACCAACGCCAGACCCACAGCTCACATGGCGTGTAGCTACGAAGTGGTTGGGTGATATTCTTAGAGAATGCTGATTTAAGGATAAGGTCCTTCCCAAGATCTTTCACGTTTGTGCATTGTATACAGTTCTAGACAGATTCTAACTGATACCAGTAAATCTAGCAGAAGCCAGAACAAACCACACATCATGCAGTCAGTCATTCTCAACATCCAGACTCCATAATTCCTCAGAGCTCCATCCAAGAGACAACCTGATCTTCCCCCTTTAAGTTTCATCAGTAAATGCTCAAGACGAGAGCCTTCTACTGAGACTATAGCACCTACACGGCAAAGCCTGGCAAGCTACCCGTGTTTTATTTATTTACTTGTTATGCCAAAAACTGTAACAATTATGGACCTCACTTGCATGACCTTAAGAATGGTTTTGGGCTCCTCCTGTCCCTGGAGGGAAGCAGATGCCCTTGGGTTACACTGGCTTGTGAGAGGTCTAATGGAGATGTTACTAGTGCCCACTTGAGCAAATCGATGAACAATGGGAAGACAATGATACAGTGATACAAGTCCCAAAATTATATACATAGAAAACGCATAACGACATTAGAAGTCTCACCAATGTTGATTGCATAAATTGTATGGATACCTAGCTCCTAAAGTCAGTGAAAATGGGATCACATCAATATTTAGAAATAAAAAGTGTTTTAATTTCTGTACACCAAAAGAAAGCACCACAAAATTAACAGAGGTTTGGAGACAAAGTGTGGGGGTTGGGGAGTGACTAAAGTGTAAAGTGATTGTCTTATATGAAGTTGACCCTGATTTGATCCCTGGCATTGAGTATAGTGCGATCCCCTAAGTACCACTAGTAAACCTGGTTACTCCTGTCAGAGCTTGGGAGATCAAATGGGATGCTGTGGGTTGAACTTAGGGTCAGCAATGTCAAGGCAAGGAGTAAACCTGGATGCTGCTCTTTGGCTCCTAAATGCAAACAACTGAAAACAAAAAGGAGCAAGCATTTTACTATGGCAATATATTTTTACCTCTCACATCACAAGGGATTAATTACAATCACAATTATAAGGGGTTGATACCAAAAACATATAAAGAACATAAACATAACTACAATAAAGCAAACAACTGAAATAATAAGCAGAAACATTATTCATAAGAGTAAATATGTGAAAGAAATTAAATTCTCTGAGACAGAGAGATAGTATATTTGGTTGGTTGTTTGCCGTGCACATTGCTGACCCTAAGTCCAACCTACAGCATCCCATTTGGTCTCCCAAGCTCTGACAAGAGTAATTCCTGAGGATCCCCTGTGTGTCACTGATGTGTCTGGGACCCTGGCCATCAGCCCACGGCATGAATGAGGAAGACCTAGATTTGCTGGACTTCATCCCTGAGGAAAAAAGGAGAGGGATGGACTTGGGAGAAACTCTGCCTTGCCTCTGCTAAGAAAGGAAAGAAAGACACCGATGGCAGCGCAGAGTTCTAGATAGCAGTACTCGTTTACTAAGCACAGTTTAAGCCTTTTATACAACATTTGGGTGGAGGGGTTACAAGCACAAATCACATGGCATTTGCAAGTTCCTGGGCCATTGCAACAGATAGCAATAACAATACATATTCCTGTGATCAGAGGTCAGAAGACCAGGCACATTCTTCCTCACCTTAACTCGGATAAGCACAGATGTTTTGGGTTTAACCAGATGGGCAGGGCCCATTTCTGGGGTCCTGCCCTTAGAGACTTGTGGCAGGAAAGTGCTTGGCCTTATAGGGAAGTGCTGGACCCTAAGTCTAGCTGTTCAGTGTCCAACAACTGATGTGCCTCTAACTATTACAACAACAACAAAGAAATCAAAATCTCATTTTCAGATGACAACAAAAAAGTTGTGGTAAACATACTAAATGAAATGCTATCATTACTAAAAGACGAAATCTTGATTTATGACAATATGGTGGGATTGGAGATGATTACCCTAAACAAAACAAGTCAGATTCAATTATTAGATTTTTTAAATGGAAAATTTAAATATTTTAAATCAGACTGAAAATATAGCAAAGGACTCTTAGATTGAAAAGTAGGGTGTCTAACGGAGGAAGAGGGTCAGAGGAAAGGGAAGGAACATAGAGGAGATCAATTTGTAATGGAAATAAAATTAAAGTTTTGTTAGTGGGCCTTTAACACAAAGAGAGAATTTAAACTGTACTCCCAACATTTATAGTGTATTGTAAGACAATGTTAAATTGATATAATTTTAATTTAAAATTTTATTGATTTTAGTTGAATTAGAATCACTCTTCCCTATCTCTGTTGTTGCAATGTGAATTATTGAAGCTTCTAATAGGACAATAATAGAATCATTGAATCTATTTAAAATTCTAAATAGAGCACATTCTCAAACTTAAGTACAAAATTGTATAAGTAAGATGAAATGATTAGTTTTTTTTTCTTTGCTTTTTTGGGTCACACCCGGCAATGCTCAGGGGTTTCTCCTGGCTCTGCACTCCTGGAATTACTCCTGGCGGTGCTCGGGGACCATATGGGATTCGAGGATCGGCCATGTGCATGGGCCAGCAGTGTGCAAGGCAAAGGCCTTCCCACTGGGCTATCGGTCCAAACCCTAAAATGATAAGTTTTTATTCTAGGTCATAAAAATGAATTCTAGATAACCAAACCCAAGCTAAGAAACATTACAACAGCTTGAATATGTTTAGAACATGAATTGTATATTTTTTAGTCTTTTATATTTATCCTGGCAATAGTGAAGATCTGGAAAACAGAAATTAAATTTCTAAACAAACAGGAAAACAAATAAACAAAAAATGGTCAGTGAAATGCCACATAAAAAGGCACAATTTTTAAAATAACAATTTTGGAAATACATACTTCATCCCGGTGGTGCCACACTGATTAGACAGACCCTGTGATAAGGGCTTAACAATATTGAACTGAATCTGGAACCTTATGAACTGAAGGAACATGCTTCACACCTTTGAGCTATCTCTCCAATACTTATTCTTAAAAAGAAATAAAAGATTGAAAACAGTTATTTGGAAAGAGTCTGTAAATTTAAAAATTTGATAGTATAGTCACTATCACTATCTTCCCGTTCATCATCTATTTGCTCGAGTGGGCACCAGTAATATCTCCTTATGTCCTGTCTCATGCTAGTAGAGCCCAAGGGCATCTGCTTGCTCCAGGAACATAAAGAGCCTCAAACCATTATATTAAGTCATGGGAATGACCTAACATCATTGTTACTGGTATTTGGCATATCAAATATGACACGGGCAGCTTGCCAGGCTTGCCGTCGCGGGTGGCATACTCTTGTAGTCACCTCTAAATATAGCATTTATGATGAACTGTGTGGCCGCAAGCAGCCGCGCAAGCTGGGCTGTGATAGGCTCGTCTGCTGGGTATAGTTTTTACAAGAGGGAAGTCCTGATGTGGAAAATGGCGGCCCTCATGGAGTGGGGGTCGTCTGGCTTGTTGTGAGGCTCTGCTGGGATGGCGGGCCAGGGCTAGAACCCGCCATCCCTCCTGGGAGCCTCATGCGCCACTGGGCACAGGGAGAGCCAATAGCAGCTCTGCCCCATATCTCTAAGTCTCTGGATCAGCATACCTGGGCAGGATTGAAAAAAATGCTGCAGGGTGGGTGTGGATGATCCGGGCTGTGATAGACTGTCGCTGGGTGGAGTTCTAATGGGAGGGAAGTCCAGATGTGGAAAATGGTGGCCCTCATAGAGTGGGGGTGGGGGGTTGTCTGGCTTGTTGTGAGACTGTGCTGGGGTGGTGGGCTAGGGCTAGAACCCGCCATCCCTCCTGGGCGCCTCATGAGCGGCCCATCATAGAAAACTTTTGCACAGTCCTTTTCTGATTTTTCAAAAATCAATACACTGATGGTGTTAGTCTCTGTATTTGAATAACCTTCTTGTAATTCAATCTTCAAAGTAGCTGTACTTTTTCCATCGCAAGTTAAAGAAGATGTAGACAAAAGTTTCCCTGGATGTATTTTTTGGCTATAATCACAACAGTGAGCTTAGAAATTCTAATTTCTATTTTTTGCTTTTGCTTTTGATAGAGATGGAGAGCAAGGCCAGCAGTGGTTAGGGGACTCTGCAATGCCAGGGACTGAATTTGAACCTCCTGCATAAAGAGCATGTGCTTAGACCACTGATTATGTCTCCGTCTATTATCATCCTGTGTTCTCTATTGTTTCGTTTTGGGGGCACATGCAGCTGTGTTCAGGGCATACTCCTGACTCTTTACTCAAGGATGACTCCTAACAAGTATTGAGAGGCCTTCTGGGCTTTTGGGGATCTAATTTGGTTTTACTGCATGCAAGACAGATGCTCTACCTGCTGTACTATCTCTTTGACAGCTAGTTTCTGTTTTTAAGTGTGAAACAGTAATAGAGAATTACTAAACCAGGTTTATTCGAGAAAGTCTTCAAGAGTTTGTTTAAAGCATATTTTATTTCTTAAAAATAGTGGAGCAATAGTGTACTTTTCCTCTCTGAAGACGATATAGAAATATTACTGACAAAAGGATAATTATAGAAAAGTGATTTTGAAACAGAGAAAACAATGAGGGCCTTGCCAAAGTGCTGCATTTATCTGTTAGAATGTATTAATATTGAATGTGTAAAAAAAATGAAATATAAGCCTAGAAGCAATCACTCTTCATGCTCAAATATATTCCCTTTAACCGAGTATATACAAGGGAAGTGCTATACCACAGATCTGCATCACCTACTACATTAGTCAATAATTATTTAAAATGCTTCTAAAATAATAAAAATAAAATTCATATCATATAATTATCTGCATTATTTTATTCATGAGCATAGATTTAAATTTTTATATAATAGTTTCATTTCTTTGGAGACCTTCCTTTAATGTTGTTTGGTATATACTTGTGTTAGGAATAAATTATTTTGAACTTTTTTTTAAAGTGTCTTCTATTTTTTTAAATTCTCTCTTACATTCTGTATTGTCATTTTTGTAAGAATTTTAATGAGGTTGTCTATTGTTTTCCTGGCTTGCATAGTGTCTAATGAGAACTTGGATGTCTTATTATCTTTTGCTTCTGTACATAATGTATTCTGCCAATCCTACTGTTGCTTTTAAAATATTCTTTTTATTGCAGTTTATCAATTTGATTACTGAGTTCTTTTATGTGCTTGGCTTTACTTTTCAACTTTAAAGATTTATGATGATCTTTATTTTTTGCTTTATACTGTTCATTATGTATGAAGAAATCTGGCCACTGATTCTTAACAGTAATTTTCCATTCCCTACACTTTATTCCCCTTGTAAACTAATGATAAATATTTACTCTTCTTTGTTTTATATCTTCCTTCTTATCACTGATATTTTATTTGTTTCATAGTTTCATATTTCTGTATATTACTTAGATAATATCCCTGCCTATATCTATCTCTCTTGCTTCCTTCCCTCCTTCCTTCCCTCCTTCCTTCCTTCTTCCTTCCTTCCTTCCTTCCTCACTTCCTTCCTCTCCTCCTTCCATTCTTCCTTAGTTCCTTTGTTCCTTCCTTATTTCTTTCCTCTTTTACTTTCTTGCTCTTCCTTTGTTTCATTTTTATTACATAAAACTTAGAAATATTTGAGCAGATAGAAAGAGAGGAAGTATAGGATCAAGATAATACTTTATCCAGGTTAAAAAATCTAGCTTAGAGTCAATTTTGCAATATATGTGTTCAAGGTAGACAATGAACAAGCCTAGACTTAAAGAGCAAGTCTGAGGAGTATTCTTTTTATATCCCTTTTTTTAGTCATTTCTTCACTTTCAAGTTTGGTGTCTTCACTTGCTAAGTTTTCTGCATTCCAAATTGTTTTTAATACCATGTGGTATTTATTTCTTCCCAGAAATTTTTTCATCTCTAGAAGTATAACATTAATTTTATCTTCTATTGTTTTATCATATTCTGCTTCTTTTTTTTTTTTTTTTTTTTGCTTTTTTGGGTCATATCCAGTAATGTAATGTTCAGGGGTTACTCCTGGCTCTTTGCTCAGGAATTACACCTGGAGGTGCTCAGGGAACCATATGGGATGCCAGGGATTGAACCTGGATAGGCCGTGTGCAAGGCAAACACCCTACCCGACATGCTATTGCTCCGGCCCCAGCATATTCTACTTTTTATCTATCTATATATAAATATATATATATGATAAAAGATATATAGGAGATAAAAAACTATGTATATACATACACATATATTATATATATACTTTATAATAGCTGATTTTACTTGTTTGCCTGCAAATTCCATGATCTGTGTCATTTCTGAGTCATATTCTATTAAGCATTTCATTCCCGAGAAAGGGGTCACACAAGATGGTTCTGGAGGTCACCTCTTGTTGTTAGTGCTTGGTGGGTGCGCTTATCATTGGTTACAGACTGTCATAACAAGGACTTATTCTGGGCCTCCCACTTGATCTATCTCCACAGACCCATAAGTTTTGTTTTCAATGTTTGTGAAAATGAATTTATATTAACCTTTGTCCAGTGTTACTTTGATCTTAAAACAGGATTTACTCAGTGATGTCTGCTCTGTTTGGAAAAGTGTTTAGCTTTGATTTTGCAATAAGTTGTAGGTATTTTTAATCTATAATTTATTTTCACTTTCCTTATAGTGTATTCAAGAATTATTGTAGAAAAAAATGAATGTTAAAAATAAAAAATTAAAAAATGGATGTTAAAAATACTTTAAAGCAAATACCAAAGGTTTAAATAGAGTATTTTAGATAATTTAAAAAATAGTTTAGATAGCTGAATTTAACTTGGTTTGAGAATGAGACCAAATTCAGAGTTTATAGTTAAACTCTACATCTTCATACCACTATGATTTTTGCAAATTTATAAGCATTCCTTTTCCCAGTAAGACTGGGAAATAATTTCTAAAATTTCTGGACTACTGCTTAAGGTTTGTACCTAATTCAGAGAAAAGTGCTGTTTTAGCAACTTGTGAGTTCCAAGGAAAAATCTTCTTTTATATGGAAAGCTTTACAGACAGAAAAAAATTGTCAGATAAATTAAATATCTAATTCTAAATTTTGCTTCTTGGAAGCCACAGTGGTGGTATCGTAGGATGACTCCTGACTTGTTGTCAGTGGTTGTGGGTGCTTGAGGACCACGCTCAGGTGGGAATTCAACACATGGCTCCAGAATGCAAAGCACTTAATTCAACCCATTGAGTTATCTGTCAATCCCCAAGTCTTAAATTATTAGCACATCTTTCAGAAAATAGTTCTCAGATTTTAGACTTCAAAGAGCATCAAAACTGCAAAAAATAATAAAAGAAGTACTTAAAAATTTCTGCTATTTTGGGTCTAACTGAAATATCTGTCTCTTTTATTTCAGTTGTTACTATAGATTCTCTTTATCATTATACTCTTAGTGACATTGACCATATCTAAAGAGTCCTTCCAGGAAATTAAAGAATAAAAAAGTACTACTTAAGACTGTATTCTAACTGTAGGCTATGCAAATTTTTTTTGACTTTTTTTTTTTAAATGTCCCTATCCCCCCCCCGCCCACCACCCCCCCCACCCCCCCCCCCCCCCCCCCCCCCCCCCCCCCCCCCAGTAAAACAGACTTTATTATTGAGGTTTTAGGAAGGGGAAAGAGGAGAGAAAGTGAGAGAGAGATAGTACACATCTCAAGAGGAGAGATGTAATATTAATAATTCTATAACTTTTTGCTTTATAGTACTCTTTCATAAGCAAAAAATTGTAATCAATTTTAACAGTAATATGTTACAAATGTAAGTAGCATACAATACATTTCACTTTGAGTAATTTTGTTTAAAATTGTGAATTATAAGTATGATGTTTACCAAGATTAATATCAATTGAATCACAATACTCTAGACTAGGCTATTATTAATTCATGAATCATTCAACTCTTTTTTGTGGAAAATTGTTTATTTACATGCAGTGTTTGAATGTCAAGAATAAAAACTTATCTCAGTAAAATTTTCACTGCTAGTATTTTAAATCTTATGAGATATTTACCATGACATGGTCAAACAGAAAATTTCTATTATGAGGAATATATGTTATTGCATATTTGGCAGCTTATTATCAACATCTCATTGCTTGACTATTTAGGCACCTATTGCAAATTACTATATATGCTAAACATATCTATCTTTGATATAAATGTATTTACATACATTATGCAAGGCATATCATTATAATATGTACTTAACTGAACATATGTTACATATAAAATACATGCTATTATGATGTGAGAAGTTATAAAGGTCATAAGCTAAAAAGATTCATATCTCTCTTTTCCCCTTAAATTTGTTTTCTGAAGGTTAGTTATCTTTTCTTCCTGGTACTCAAATTCTAAGAAGCCAAGGGTTGGAAGTAACCAAATATCTAACCTCAGATGAATAGAAAAAAGAATAAAAAATACATATACAAATATGAATACTATGCAGAAATATACAAATAATCTATAAATATGTGACATTTGCTTTGCCTTGGATGGAACTGGAGGATGCTATATTATGCTGTCATTCAAAGGGAGAAAGGCAATGCTATATGATCACTCATTTGTGGTATATAAAGAAATGAGACAGGGAGTGGAAGGTTTCAAATGATACTCAACAATTCACTCTCATCACAAAATTTAGAGTACTAGGTAAGTGATATATGTTGGTGATGAGACAACTTAGAGGTAATAGAGGAACCATGGTTAAGTGTCTTGAACACTTTGGTAGTGTACAGATGAATATATAGCACTTGTATCACTTGTCACTTGTCTTCCCATTGTTCATTGATTTGCTCAAGTGGGCACCAGTAATATCTCCATATGTCCTGTCCCAAGGAAGTGTAACCCAAGGGTATCTGATTGCACCAAGGACAGGAAGAGCCTCAAACCATTCCTTCCGGTCATGGGGATGAGGACATAATTGTTACTGGCTTGCCAGACTCTGCCGTGTAGGTGGTATACTCTCAGTAGAAGGCTCTCATCTCAAGCATTTACTGATGAAACTTAAAGGGGAAAGATCAGGATTTTTCTTGGGTGGAACTCTAAGGAACTGTGGAGTCTGGATGTTGAGAATGACTGACTAACCTTATGATGTGGGGTTTGCTCTGACCTCTTGCTAGTCTTACTGGGATGACAGGTTTTGGTTAGAACCTGCCTAGAACTTCATACAGCATATAAATGTGAAAACTTCTGGGATGGACCTGATCCTAACATCTAGTACTATCTAAGAATGCCACGGGGCCGCAGAGCAGCCACACACCGATGGAGCTGTGGGTCTGGCATGACTCTCTTCCGGAGTAGCTGGCATGGAGGAAGAGGAAAGGGCAGAGGAGCCCAAATCCCGGCTCCAAGTCCTGCCAGCATGGCCTCACCCCTGCATGTGTGAGCGAATCCTTGGAGCAATGTTGGACTCAGCCAGAGGCTGGCTGATCCCCTTACTGCCCTTCAGAGGTCAGCTCCATGGGTTGCTTCAACGTGGGGTCGAGCAGCGCAGCTGTGGGTCTGGAGTCGAATATATATAAAGATCATAAATATCAAGACAATTGTAACAAGAGCAACTGTAGCAATGATATGTAACGAGTGTACTAATTAAATAAAACGTTTTATTTATCAAGAGGGTGGGTAGGTGGAGGGAAACTGACACTAAAATGTTGGGTCTGAAGTCAGTATAATGAATATCTGAAATTCCATTACAAACAGGTCTATCAACTCATGATGCTAAATTTAAAAGAAAAGGAATCGCTACCCATGGATGGAGGGGAAGTAAAAAGCAGGGGATACAGCCATAGCAGAGTTGCTTCACCCTTCTGCTGGTCCAGCATAGAATTTCTAGTGAAATTCAAGGGACATAAGCTTAGGTTCTAGACTTGCTTGGAATTTTCAGTCCCATCAGAGCCAGTTAGGTCACACCATAGACCAATTTATCTTAGTAGTGTAGGAACTTACCCCTCACACCCAAATTTGTGTAAATAGTTCTGAGCTTTATTAAGTTTATGCTTTTCACAGAAAAGAAAAAAAGGTCCAATTTTCACCCAATTCCTTAGTTCACTGTTGTTTTTTTTTAACTGAAAAGAATTTCAGGGAGACAGTAAAGTAAAAAGTTTTCTTATAGAATTACAGGAAATAAGAGAACTTTTAAGTAAAACAAAGAAATTGCGCACCTTCAGTTGAGATGAAGGTAACTGCAATTTAGAGTTCATAGTTTATAATATTTTAAAAATATAGCTAGAGTTTATAAACTATGGTGATGTGGAAGTGTGCTATATGTATATCTAAACCAGAGCCAACAACAATGTGTGAGATCTAATGCACACTACTTAAAAATATGCCTGCCAAGGAGGCAGGCTGGTGGGTGGAGGGCATTGATAGAAGCAGTTTGACACAGTGGTGAACATTGTGTGCCTGATGCTCTGCTCTGCATAATTTTGTAAATTACAAGTGCCTTGAAACAAAAAAAGAAAAAATATTATAATGAGGTTAAATGGTTATAGGAGTGCCAAATATATAGTTTTGATGAATGCACCCTGCTACCATGATAGTGTGTGCACTTTTCCTCGATTGTTGCAGGACACTTAAAAGCCTAGGCCTCTGCATCTGCCCTGGATTGCCTCCTGCAGGTCACTTCATAGATAGGGGGGATAGTCTGAATGTGGCAGTCTTATCTGACCATGTATTCTGTACTGGCTGGTATAAATATTCTCTCATGCTACCACAATCATCGTGGGACTAGCTAGATCTTACCAGCATATTTGCCTGGCCACATTGGATCTCTAAGTAATTAGACCAGAGAGAAATGCTGTTTGCCTCCAAGCAAGCAAGCATGGCTCCCTGATAACTCAAAGGCAACTAAAATACAAAGCTACCGTGAAGTAGACGAGACTCTTGTGAAGGCTTGGAGAAATATTTAACTGGCACTAGTATTAGTCTTTGGTACAGAGACATGCCATCTCAGAAACCCCTTCTCTACCCTATAAAGGCATTTCCAGGCAGATCTTGGCTCAAGATATTAGGTGAAGTGCTGGGAGAAAGTACCTGAGTGCATTTGATCCTTCCTGCCAGGGGAAGTTACATTTAGCCTATAGCTTCTCCCAGCTCTGCTAGGAGACTTTGAATTAGCTCTGGGTCTTGTAAACAACCAGATGACTCCTGAAGTTGCTACATTTCTATAAAGCTATTTTCCTGTTTTCATCTCTAGATAGCCCAGCCCAGAATGGGCTGGGCTGGGGAGTTTGGGCGGATTTATAGCTATAAAATAATCTGCAAAAAGAAAAAGCTCTCTTTTTTTCCCCCTTTTTTGCCATTTCAGCTTCTCTTGGTGTTTTTGCTTCTCCGTCCTCTTCATTCTCTATTGGGCCTCAACACGTGGTGGCAGCCATCTTGGCCTACACCTGGCTGGGGCCTAGCTGGGAACCCAGAGTCCGGAGGTTTTCCCTCCTCTTGGATTGTATATTGGATCCTGTGATAGTAAAGCCCTTTTAAAACTGCATCGGATTCCTGAGTCTTCATCCATTCCCGCCGGCTTCGGAGGTAGAAGGGAAACTCGCTTCCCGACACTGTTGGGGACCCTGGCAGCGCTCCCTGACACATGATTGTCTCTATGTCATCACTAATCATTATTACTCCCATCCTACCCCCCAAGGTGTGTGTGTGTGTGTGTGTGTGTGTGTGTGTGTGTGTGTGTGTGTGTGTGTGTGTATGCTGAACCAGAGACACAGATACATGGGCTAGAGCTGGTATAGGTTCTACCTTTTGTGCATGGACGCAAAGCATCTGCTCAGTCCATTAGTAAATGAATGAATTAAGAGCCTACCTCCTACCAAGAGTATTCTGCCACATGCAAGGCAGAGCCTGGCAAGCTACTGGTGTTGTATTCAATATGCCAAGGACAGTAATGATGATGGACCTCATTCCCATGACCTGAAAGAATGATTTGAGGCTCTTTGTATTCCTGTAGTGAGTAGATGCCCTAGGGCTACTCTAGCACCTGATAGGGATGAATGGAGACATTACTGGTGCCTGCTTGCTTTTGTACTAATTGCTGCAGCAAATATTTGTGAGCATGCATCCCTTTAAGTGACTGTTTTAGTGATCTTGGGATAGATGCCAATAAATGAGATTCCCGTATACTACGCAAGATCTATTTTAATTTTTATACAAGCTTCCATATTGCTTTTCATAAAGGCTGAACAAGATGACATTGTAAGTGGCCACCATAAATGTTCAGGTTAGAAAGGATATTCCCAGAACAAATGTGAAATTGTCATAGAGAATTCTGAAAATGGTGTCCAGCTTCTAATGATCAATGCACTTCAAGTGAAGCTTATTGATTCATATGAATTTCAAAAAGGCCCAACACTTATCATTTTGAAAAAAAGAAATTGTTCCAATTGTGATAAAAATTGGAATGCTTGTATTCAAACTCATAGATATGGAGGTAATGTACAGCTGGGCTCCATAAACTCAGGACACAGATTTCTGGTCCATGCAAAAGTTTCTAAAATGAAAATCATTGTCCATTAAATTTCTGCTCAAATTTCTTGAACATTATATGAGTGACAAGACAAAATGGAACTTTGGAAAATTCAAAATGGAAATATATAAATGAAGGCCTGCAGAGTATGATAAACCAGTCCCAAAGTCTATCATCATATTTGTGGAAATTGAAGTTGCTGACAAAATTTGAAAAAGCATACTGTTCTCTTTGTCCAAATCAAAATTGCCATTGAGTTACTGCTCCATACTTAGCAATACACTTTAAAATGTCCATAAATATTTAAGGGAAGAATTGTCTTTTGGAGTGGAATAGAATAACTTTAGATGGTATATAAAGAATTTTTCAATTAATTCATAAATTAGACAGTCACTCACTTTTAATAGCAGAGTAGAAAAGTAGATTCTGTCTAGTAGTCTCTAGGTAACAATACAAAGCAGGCATAGAGTTATATGAAATTATGGTTTCTAAGCACAGATAATTGCAAAAGTTTGGGGCACATACTCAGCTCTTCTTGACTCTTCACAGTGATCACTCCTGATAGCACTAAGAGAAACACATGCAGTTCTGGGGTTAGAACCAGAATTAGCTGCATGGACAGTGAGTACCTTAAGACCCCACATTACTTTCCCTCTAGCCACACAAAATTATCATTACACTTAATAAATTAAAATATATTTATTTAATGTCACTTATTTTTAAATACTAAATATATGTCCATGTTTTTGAATCTTTCTTTGCTTAAACTGAGTTGCATACTTACAAAGCCAAAGCTTACTGTATTAAAAAGTTTTGTTCTTAACCTAGAGAACCAAAAACAAGTCATATGTTAGTGGAAAGGAGTTAATAAGAATAGATTACTTTAAAAATATTATTAAAATTACTGGCTTAAAAAAAGAAAAAGAGGGGGGGGGGGGGGGGGGGGGGGGGTTTCGTGGAAAAATTAAAAAATTACTGGCTTAAATATTATTAATATTTAATCTTAAATATTATTAAGATTCTGGCTATTGTGAATAGTGCTGCTATGAATGTAAAAGTAGAGATAGTGTTTCTGCTCTGTGTTTTAGTGTTTTTCCTATTGATTCTAGATTTATGCAACTGTCAAGATCCTTGGGCAGATTGGTTTCACTAATGGTTTAGGAAGTATAATCCTTGTTTACCTTTTGATCTTATCATATTCAATCACCTAAATTCTAGACTTGTTCATGTATCTGCTTTGGTTCAGGATAGGTAAGAATACATGCTATGAATGGAAAATTGCAGAAGGAAATTTCTGGGAACACTGTCATGTAAGAGCCAACCGTACATAAGCTAGTGAGAGGATGAGATAGTATATGAAACTGAGTTGAGATTCCCAAGAGAAACTGTCTTAGCCAAGAATGTTATCCATTGATGCAAAGCTATGAACATTTCAAATACCTCCCCAAGTGAATACAGATAGTCAACTAATACCTACTTAGTATAATTTAAGATATTTGGGAACTGTTATGTATAAACATTATTATAGTTATATCTAATAATAACAGTTTCTAAATATGAATTTTCAAGAACTGCTTCCCTGGCAAACTTGTTCCTATATAGTAAAAAAAAATCTTTTTTCCCCCTCAGTACCATTGTCTCATGAAGCACATGGCTTGAATTAAGTATCAGTATTGTCAAAGGTTTTGTCATAATAAATTCTACCTTAAGCACGTAACTTAAAGTTCCTTAATGATGTCTTATATCTCCTTTTTTTTCCCTGTGCAATCCTACTCTGTGCTACCATTGTTTCTACTCACTCTTTTGTCATAGCTTCCTCATTTTCTGCTGTTTTTCTTTAATTGTGTTAATATTGAATTATTCTTTAAAAATTACTTTATTTCTTTATTCACTGAATTTTCTTTCATCCCTAGCCTATTCATTTTCTATGATCTTGCTCCCAGATATCTCTGTCTGTGGCCTCTAGTACTTTTTGCTTTGACCCCCTCATTGGAGTTCTTGATGGTCTACAAATTTATCAAACATTTAGCAACCCTAGGTTTTATGCACTTGCTTTTTTCCCTAAGCCTCTCTGACTCATGCCCTAGATATCTGTAGAGAGCATGTTCTCATTTAATCTGTTCTTACACAAGGCTGCAATCTAGTGAGTTATTATTTGCAAAAAACTGCTGTCTCACATGCAGCAGGTTTTGTAATGAATCAGCCATCTACTTGTCTAGAAAATGATCATCCTTTGGAGATTTCTCTGTAGTTTTAGTGATAATTTTCACCTTATCTGAAAGGTGATGTAGTTTGATACATTATCTAAAAATATAACACATTGTCCTGTTGAAAATTTTAAGTTGAAGGTCTTTGGGAAAATAGAAGCAAGAAGGACACTCTGATCTTCCCCAATAAAGAAGCTCACTTAATAGTTACCT
This sequence comes from Cryptotis parvus, assembly GCA_021461705.1. Lineage (NCBI taxonomy): Eukaryota > Metazoa > Chordata > Mammalia > Eulipotyphla > Soricidae > Cryptotis > Cryptotis parvus. Next base: position 102,270 of record JAJIBD010032183.1, read on the forward strand.
TATATGTGTGAGGTACTCTCCTGACAGAATGCAGAGGAAAGGGTATCCTTGGAGGAAACTATATCCTGGTCTTAAAAAAATAATGGAATGGTCCAGAGATTTAGTAGAGATGGTAGGGTGCTTGCCTTTAAAGAGTTAACCTTGTTTCAATACTTGGAGCTTCACATTGTTTTCCAGCATTACCAGGGGTGAGCACAGAGCATGAACCAGGTATAATTGCTGAGAACAGTCAGGTGTGACCCATTAACCAATAAATAAACAAGTTAATTAATAAGTAGTGTGAAGGAACCTAAAAACTAAGTCTGGCTCACTTTATTCCAATTAATTTTATTTTATTAATCTCATGCTCTATATCATGACAGTCCATTCTTTGTCAACTAGAAGAAAAACACTGAGGTGTAACTGCTTCTTTGTGCTTTAATTTCTTATGAAAGCTCTTGAACTACATGACTCTATTTTTTATTAATTTATATATTTCCTCCAGTTAATATCTTTATCAATTTACTATTTAGACCCATAGATAGATACAAAGAATATCTGGGAAACTATTTCCTCCCTACTCTATGTAAAATAGCATCTTCACCAACCATAAAAATGTTCTTGATACTCTTTTTCTTCTTTAATAGCATAGGGTCACATACTTTTCCCAGTGTAAAGTATAACCTTGGCTCATCGAGTTCCACCCTGCAGCAGTCTTTTTTAAATCCGGCCCAGGTATGCTGATCCAGAGACTCACAGACATGGGGCAAAGCTGCTATTGGCTCTCCCTGTGCCCAGCCACCTCAAGGTGCCCAGGAGGGATGGAGGGTTCTAGCCTGGACCGCCACCCCAGCAGAGCCTTGCAACAAACTAGACGACCCCCTCAGTCCATGAGGGCCTCCATTTTCCACATCCGGACTTCCCCCTCATCAGAACTCCACCCAGCAGACCAGCCTATCACAGCCCGGCTCGTGGCGGTCGCTTGTGGTCGCACGGTTCATCAATAAATGCTGGATTTACAGATGACTACAAGAGTATGCTACCCGCACGGCAGAGCCTGGCAAACTACCCGTGTCATATTTGTTATGCCAAATACCAGTAACAACTTTATACCTCATTCCCATGACCTGATGGAATGGTTTGAGGCTCTTTATGTTCCTGGAGCAAGAGCCCTTGGGCTCTACTAGCATGAGACAGGACATATGGAGATGTTACTGGTGCCCGCTCGGGCAAATCGATGATGAACGGGAAGACAGTGATACAGTGAAAGTATAACTTGAGTACAGTAATATATACTTTAATTTTGTTCTGAATATAAGTCCTCAGTATGTATTTCTTAATGAAAGAGATAGCATTATTTCAACTTGCACTACAAAACAATTCTTCCTAAATAACCCTCTAAAATAACAAATGCACACTATGAGTCATTCTCTGATTATTTTTTAGGAATGTCTCTATTCAGTAGAGCAATTCTGGATGAGTTCTGAGCTTTGTAAATCTCATCTCTCCTTCAATATTTCCCCACCACTGTGACTCACACAAATGTTTGTATTTCCCAGTATATAGTATGCTGCCGTCCCATTAAATATGAGTACCATGATGCGTACTAATTACACAAACACATAAAAATATGTATTTTCCCACAAGTAAATATATATTTACTGCTACCAGCTCTCCCTGTGCTCAGCTGATCATGAGGCATCCAGGAGGGAAGGTGAGTTCTAGCTCTGGCCAGCCATCCCAATAGAGCCTCGCAAGAAGCCAGAGGAACCCCCACCCCATGAGGGTCGCCAACATCTGAACTCCACAACTCGTCGGAGATCCACCCATGTGATAAGCTGATCTCTCCCCACTGTAGTTCATTAGTAAATGCATGACTCGTGAGTCTACCATCAAGAGTATACCAGCCACACGGCAGAGCCTGGCAAGCTATCAAATATGACATATATTTGATATGGCAAAAACCAGTAACAATTATAGACCTCATTCCCATGACCTGAAGGAATGGTTTGAGGCTCTTCATGTTCCTGATGCTAGCCGATGCAAAAGGAACTATGGATATGTTACTGGTGCTAGCTTTAGCAAATCGATGAACAACGGGAAGACAAGTGATATAAGTACAGTCATCTTAGTTATATCATGTCATAAAATATTAAGAAAGAGGGGCTAGTGTGATGATACAGCAGGTCAGGCACTTGCCTTGTAAGTGACCTACCTGAGTTTGATCCCTGGCACCATGTATATTCTCCCTAGCTTTGTCAGGAATGATTCCTGGGTGTAAAGCCAGCAGTAAGCCTGAGCACAGCCACATGTGCCCCCAAAACAAAATTATTAAGAAGGAGCTTAAATGGGTTATTGATGGCCTCTAATCATGGTACAATTATACAATGGAATTGTATTCCATTTATAAACACATTTACTTATCTTTCTTTTTACACCTAACATTCTCAAAAGAAAATTAAAGAGATTTTCCTCAGCTATTAAGACATAACCCTTGCAACTTCTCACTACTGAAGTCACTTCTCATTGAAATGCAGAATCCTTTTACCTAATCTTTTAAGCATTTTCAAATTCCACTGTTTTTCTTGTTACTATAACTCAAAGAACTCACATGTGTTATTATACTGAACATCCTCTCAGGGCAGAGATTTTGTTTTGGGTTTTTAGATTCAGTCTCATGCTCTTTTATATTTTTCAGGAAAATGTTGGGTATTGATACCTTTCTCCTTCATAAGTAAGGTGGCACAAATCAAGTGATTATTTTTTTTCTGTTTCCCTTCACAAGTCTTTTCACAAATTTGAAGCTACCCACTTAGGGTCCTCTCTTTGAGTATATTGTGTTTGGGCAGAGAGTTAACTATTGTTTGAGGTTTACTACTTGAGAGGAAGGAAACTTATTATTTTACATCTCATTAAGATGACAATAAAGATCATTTTGAATTTGTAAACCCCTGAGTAATGACTTAGAAACAAGTTGTCATTTCATTATTGCATAAAGCTTTAGGATTGATTGCAAACATGCAGGATCACAGTAATTGAGGGAACACAAGTTGTGAGAGATTAATTTCCTTACATTATTCTTTATAGACATTGTCACTGTATTCCTTTTAATTTACCATGTTTTCAGTGAAGGCCTTTTGTACCATATTATAGATTAATATGATTACAATATTTTGAAAAGAGAATTTCCGTGCTTTCTGGAATGTTATGACTGTGTGAATACCCCTTTGAGATATAGGCTCTGGCAATCATTACATGGACTGATATTAATTTAAAAAAATCCATCTTGATCTATTACACTATTAGTTACTATGTACAGTATTGGAGAAAACAGTAAATGTTCTAGATATTTGTTCCATGAGAGAACTATAAGTTTACCCAAATGCTTATAATAGAAAATTAAACATAGTAAGAAAAATAGTCATCCCACAAAACCTCTCATAGAATTAATAATGTAAAATAAAACAAAGTGTTTTACTTTAAGGGCAGAGATGAAAGCATATAACCTTGTCTGACAAGATAATAAATGCTACAATAATGAGCTGTGTGACTTGAGGGTCCAGAGAGATAGTAAAATGGATAAAGTGCTTGCCTTACATATGGCCAACCTGGGTTTGAACCTTTTCACTTCATAAAGTCCCCTGAATTCTTCTAATAATAATTCCTGAACACAGAGCCAGGAGTAAGCCTTAAGCACTCCTTTTCAAAAAATGTTCTGAAAAAGGTTTGAGTCCTTTTCTTGCTTTAATTTTATGCCAATAAATTTTATTTCTAATAGTACTTAAATCATTTAAATGTTTTTAATAAAAACACTCTGACCCATTTCTGTAATTGGGATGTTGACTAAGAATACATGATAAAATATTGCTATACATTAATTATTTTAGCTAACAAACTTGAAAGGAATATTTCATTTAAGTATTTAAATATATCTTTAAGTGTGAATTAAATATTTTAATTATCTTTACAGACCAGCTTTCTGTTAATTTTAGAACTATTCATAGTTTTAATAAGAAGCAGTATCTTACATTTTCTAAATAGCCAGATTTTCATTGTAAGCCACATTTTATTGCTTTATAAAGATGATTTAAAGAATAGCACAACTTTATTAAAAAGTCTAGTTTATTTAAAATATTGATTGCTTTTTAATTTGGACTACCATTAGAGCCAAACATATTGTGATTTAGTAAAAATTAAAGGGTAATTTCTCTACACTTTGTACTCCTGAAGCAACCAGATGCTATTGGGCTACACTGGCACGTGATAGGTTCAAATGGAAATATTACTGGCACCCGCTTGAGCAAATCAATGAATAACGGGATGTCAAGTGACCAATTTCTCTACAACTAATAAATCTTCCTTAGGTTGTTAATTTCTTAGTATTTTTTATCTTACTAGATTAAAATAATGAGCCAAATATCAATCCACTTACAATTAGAGTTATATAGACCAAATGATATACTTGCCATTTTATAATTGCACATGTGAAAACCATGGTGTTTTGTACAAATGCCATCTTATACCTTTTAGCGTGAGTCCTCTGAATACACATTGAATTTAAATGTGCAATGTATAAACACACTTTAAACTTAAATAATTCATTGTGAATATTTTTGGGAAAATGATGTTTGTTATAAGAAAGTGAAAGAGGAAGCCTCAGTTTCCCCTTGCCAGCCAGAGAGAAGCCCACACTCTGCCCTCACCAACAGTTCCATTTCTCCCCTGTCAACCTACCACTCCTCATCCTAAGGCTCTATCTTCAACATTTCTGGTGTTCCCCAGGACCATACTATCTGTCCCAGAACAGGGAGTCACAAGACTAAGATAATAAGCTATCCCCTGAGACAGATGGCCAGAAAAACTCAAAGCAGCCAGACCACCCTAAAGATTTCCTGCTCTCTCTGTAATTCTTGATTGATAACAATGCAAGAGGTCTTTAAAAAATATTAACACAAACTTACTTTTTACTTTACTTTAAACTAAGGTCCTCCCTGTTTGGTGAGCTCCTTTTCCTTTCTCTTCTATTTTCCAAAATCGTTTCTACTTTCTAACTCTGAGTCTGAGCATCTTTATTATTCAATATTTTTATGTTTGAAAGTATTGAAGAACCTGGGAATCGCAAACACAGAAACCTGCTGCCGCAGTTTCTGCATCACCTGCATCAAAAAGATACACATATGTCGGATAGTTATTTGGAAAGGTTTAAGGTAGGGAGAAAGGAAAGGAAGAAGAGCTGGTAGTGCCCATCTATAATAGTTTTTGCCAGTCTAGTAGGGAGTTTCGTTGTTGTCTCAGACACTACCTGGAAACATCCTTGTGAAGTGAAGCTTTGCATAGAGGAGGGAGAATTCAGTGTATGAAAGAAAATTCTGATCCCTAAAAATAAGAGGCTCATAGCTGGCATATGCCATTTTCAGTTTGTTAGAAAAGATCTTCTTAGTCTGCTAAGACATCTCTAGAAGTTAGCAAACACACACATATATAAATACTATATATATATATATATATATATATATATACATATACATAATTTCTATTCCTGCTAATTCAAAATATGGCAAAGCTTCTTGCATTTGAGGACATAATTAGAAAGAGATAGTGTAGAAACATATTGTCAGCTATAGAAAATGAATTCTTACCCTACTAAAAACTGCTGCAGGATCTAAGTTAGAGAGAGCCAACCTCTATCTTTATCTCTTGCAAAAATACCCACCCAGAGAAGCACTGACGATGGACAAATTCCAAGTTTCCTTATGTATTGTGCCAGAGAACCCTACTTCTTTATCCACATAACATTAGT